>JAPMNZ010934338.1:0-16563 GCA_029875035.1 Pomatoschistus microps | reverse complement strand
GACGTCACTCACCTAAAACAACTCAGGCTTCGGCTCGCGCTCCGCTAAAAACTTCCGGGATTTCTCGGCTCACGCCTCGAAGCGCCGACGTGGCACGACCCATCACTAATTATAGGTGACATCAGCACTCGGCCAATCCGCTCTTAAAGGAGCTATACCCGTTTCTGTAAGGTTTGAATGTTTAGCACCGCCCCCTTACTCGCTCACAGCTCTCATCCCTCGGAGGCATCTAGTTTTATTTGCGATCTGAAACGTATGCAAACATTAGCATGAGCGCAACTTCTTGTAAGCTGTGCAACAATCACTGATGAAATAGTACAAAAGCAACGCACTGCTAACAAAGTATATAACTGAAAGATTACTGCTAGTTTAAAATACTTATATTTTTTTATACAGCTCCTCACAGCAGCAGTAGGAACGCTCCATTGACTTGAATGTATTTTCAAAAAGTTCTAACGATCATTTTTTCTTGATAACAGAACTCTCAAACCAATAACGACCGCTGCCCTTTGGCAACACAATCTCAGCTTGTAATTCAGGTGTAAAGTACTAACATTACCGCGCAAGTACAATGAGCTTTCAGCGCCTGTCACTTCTTCTGTCTGTGCAGAGAATCTAGCGGAGCTAGCCACGCTCAATAAACAAATCAATCAATCAACACCATAACATTTTGTGTTTGTAACAAGGGAATGTGTCTCACCCATCATCTGTACTTCTTAGCAGTTTTCCCCGACGTTTCGTCCTTCACCAAAGGACTTTTTCACACCGTTAAATTTTAATCGGAGAATACATTGTACATATACGTCCTTAACACACATGCACAGAAGTTTTCAGAATTTTCTGTTAACGTTTTCATGACAAAAATACTGTTTTAATGTGTAAAGTAACCGTTAACATGAAACAAACATTTTAGGACACATTTGAAGAGGATCTGAGTATGGATTTAGGTTCTGTTTATAAATGGGTAACTCACCGCTAATGTTCAGAATTCTTTGATCAGTTTTCATGTAGTTCCAGAGTTTTTGAACTAGCTAGCTTAGCTGTTACCCGCCTAGCACGTCACGGCGAAATCTTTGGGAGCTGACTATTTTATTTGCAGTCATTAAATACATTTTGAATAAGAACGGACTGTCTAATATTCGTTCGAATATATATATATATATATATAATATTATATATTTGAAATATTGAATTTCGAAGTCAAAGCCCTAGAGTTTACCAGCGCTGTAAAACCTAAAGGACGCGGCCTGTTCGCCCCTCGTTCTGTGATTGGAAGAGCGAGGGCGTCACGCCAAGTCTCTACTCCGTACTTTTTACGGCCTGAATTCATACACAAGCTGAATCAATGAGCTCAAGTTTTTCAATTAAATTATACTACAACTTGTATGTAGTAATAAGCATTCTTATGAACTCATTAAAAAAAATCGGGTATAGCTTCTTTAATGTATGAGCTTTGGGATGAACTATAACACACCCATGTGGATAACAATCTATACCAAGCTTGATTAATGAGACCCTTAATTACATGTTCAATCAGGCCAAGATTTGGTCAGAAATTATTTTTGTTAGGGTTGGGGTAGACACACCTGGTCTAAAATGCCTGAATGAAGCTGAATGTAACTGATCAATGAAATGTTGAAGCTTGCACTTTTCAAAGCTTTCTCCCATCCAGATTAATACCTCCTCTTTAAACCCACAGTAATTATATTTACTTTAATCTTAAATATAAATGTCTCTTGTGGCTGTTTCAGACCACCATAAATCAGACCCCAGTGACACTGCAGGTGCCGGGTCTGAACAGCTCGGTGACACAGATGGGCGGCCTGCCCACAGAGGTGCTCTGTCTGATGAACATGGTGGCTCCAGAAGAGTTGATCGATGATGAGGAGTACGAGGAGATAGTGGAGGATGTCAGGGAAGAGTGTGGCAAGTATGGCCAAGTCAAGAGCATTGAGATCCCTCGACCTGTGGATGGTCTGGACATACCAGGCACCGGCAAGGTATGACTTTTATCAGTACATATTTAATAGATATAATGGTGAACTCTCCCACTGTGCAGTCTAAAAGCATGTGCATGTGACTTATACATGTGCTTTTCTGGAGATGAAAGAACATAGATAAGTCTCATGCGACCAGTTCAGAAAGTATGTATCTTACACATCAACTACACATTTTTGAATGCAATAATGTCATATGAAGAGACGAAAAATGAATAACTTAGCAAAAGTTAATAAGTATAAGTTTAAGTATAACTTTTAAGTGCTCAACATAAATCATTTAAACGTCCATTAAAAACCAATAAAAATGCAAGCAATGCATAAAACATTGTTCTATCCATACCTGCTGTTTTTACAATAACAGAAATGTATACTTTGCAGATCTTTGTGGAGTTCACCTCAGTTTTTGACTCCCAGAAAGCCATGCAGGGATTGACGGGGAGGAAGTTTGCCAACAGGGTGGTGGTGACCAAATACTGCGACCCGGACGCATATCACCGCCGAGATTTCTGGTAGAAGAGGCTCCAGAACAGGGAAGGGAGGGAACACACTGCCCGTTTCCAAACATGCCCTTTTGAGCAATTTGATAATAAATGTTAAAGCTGAAATAGTAATTGAATAAAAAACATTGAATTCTGGAAACGACATACAATATTTTGTGGCTGAAGGGTCAGAAGAAGCGCTAAAGTTTTTTGCAGTGTGTGTGTAAGTAATTGAGGGTGGGGGTAACAATTTTTATACTTTGACACAGTGATGTCATTTGGGGTGGGACAGGGTGCCACACTTACAGATTTGTATCCTCACAGTTAGTCTGTTTTATGTATTTTAGTGAAAAGTAGGGCTGTAACTGGACTGAGGCAACGAGAGGGAACAAAAGCACGCGGGTTATTAAGACAGAAATGTGAGACCGTGGAAGGCTTTCTGTTTGATTTTCAGATGTAGATACTGTAGCTGTAATCTCCACTTGCCATCATGCAGGCATAGGCTTTTCTATGTTTGGATAATTTCTTTGTTTCCTTGCTTTTGTCAGACTACTGTCCTCAGGCTGACTGATTCAAAACTGTTAAAACTTAATTGGACTGAAATAATTGAATGTCAACTGTTACTCCCAATACTCTTTGCGACATTTCTGATCAATTATTATTGACCTGTTGACTTTTTGTTTTTCTAATACTCTTTTAACACATTTGTTTGGTCATTTGTATCTGCAGTTTCACAGCATGTCAATTTAAGGGAACCCAATTTTGGAAAAAATGGATGGAAAATTAATTGGTACGTCTATGGTGGTTAATAGCTGAAGCCTTAAAGTTATTTAAAATTTTGAAGCATAAATTTGGTTCAACCCTTTGTTTTGTTAGTGATACTTGTGCTAGCAGAGACGTCAATATGTTGTGCTTTATTCTGCATCATAAATAATTTTCTTTTTTTTTTCCTAATTTTTTGATCTGAAATGTAAGATGTGTTGAACCCGGTTGTTTCCTGTGCAACGTCTCGCTTCTTTTACAAGACCAAATAAACATGTGACTATACCCTATGGTTTTTTTCCTATCTTCCTTTTTTATTTTTAGAAGGCAAGGCTTGCTTATTTATACAGCAATAAACACAATCGCAGCATCAATCTGATCAGCATTGTTTGCAGTTAGAAATTCTGATCACGAGGGGGCGTTGTTGCTCATGAGCAACCCAGTCAATTCGTAAGTGCGATCAAAAACTATTTGCCTATAAGTGGTCATCCATGTTGTATGTAAAGGCTCAAGTATACTCAGAATATTGGCTGTTCTTTCTAAGTTTCTTTTGAAACTTTTCCACGTAATATTTTGTTTGTATTTGATAGTGATACATAGGATAATGCTGATGCATTGATTATATACGTTTTTACTTATACTCCATACAAATATACACAGGCCTGGAGACACAAAAGGAGCAATATAAACTGATCCAACAAGAGTAATTTAACACTTTAACCTGTCCTCAAAAGCTTCTAAATTTTATGCATTGTACATTAAGAAGCATGTTGTTCCGAAAGCTTCAGCCTGGGTCAAGGATTTTCACGCATTATGGTCAGTGTCGTGGATCAGAGGCTGGCATCATCACTATGGATCTGCAGGAAGATCGGAGCTTCTACAGGCCTCGAGTCCCCGCGGCTGATTCTGCAGTATACAAAGCTGTTCACGCCCCCTGGTGGTGAGTTCAGGCAGGCGATGGTCGTTGTCATTCCGGGCACCCCTCTGCAATGATCCCGTTCACAAATATATTGCACTGCAGCAGGAGAGTGCAAGGTGCGTGTAATGCAGTCAATGTAGCCAAGGCCATATGCAAATGTAATTTAATTCAAGGTCAAATCAGCAGTTTGAAGATTCCTATAGAAGAAACTTAAACTTGAAGGTGGTCTGTACGCACCATGGATCTTTTATGTACGCACACCTTTTACAATCATCACTCAATAGAGATCTCTAAGGCCTTCATCAGGATTGGCCAAACCACAATGTTTTTATATACATCCTATCGCATGTTGCTGAAACAAGGATCAATCGTCAAATGTCTTTGTCAATTTTTGGAAAGAAATATGATTGAGAACAAACTACCAACTTTGCATTGTAAAGGGCTGTGTTTTAGTTCCAGTTGGGAACATTTATGAAACTCATGCCACAGAGGGCAGATCCAATTTACTCAAATTGAAAACAATATGGAAAAATAACTTTTGTGCAGATCCATGTTTGCCATGGATAATACATCTGTAATTAGCTTGCATGGAACCATCTTCCAAGGAGCATTATTCATACAAGCTCTAAACATTAATTTAAAGTAAACAAAACAAAACAAAATCTGCTTGAACAGCTACAGGGGATATAGAAATACAAACCAATGTACCTCTTGTCTACGTCATAAACCATCAATTATACACAAATAAACTGTTGTTCCTTGGGCGACTTTAATGTAGATAAGCCAATTTGAACATGTTTCAGCTCGCTGATGAAACAGGTTTAGACACCCTTTTCCTACATGAGGATTTTGAGTATAAACCCATCTTATCCAGGATGAAGTCTAGCACTACTCTCATTCCTGGCTGCATTTATAAGAACAGTTTCCACACAGAGATATGTGGACAGTGCTGTTTGCATCTGCACTGACCGTACATTATTGATGGCCTCAGACAGTCTGTGGATTCGTCCTATCAATCTCTTGAGATGAAGCTGCTCAGAAAAGGTGCATAATTACACAAAGTCATTTTAAATAATGGACACCTGTGTTGTACATTAGCAGCAATGGCTCCTCTCCGGATGGTTTCATTTATCATCGCTGTCACAGGACCAACAGGTTGCACTTGCTTTTCCCACTGCCTGAAACGGCATGTGACAAGAATATTTGGGCTTTAATTTATTAGCGTGTGGTAAATCAATATCATAGTTTTGAATTAGTCAAATAAAAGGACGCGATTAAAAGAAGGATTGCACAGACATAAAAAAGTTTGTTATTTATCAATTTAATTTAATTTACTTTTTAATTAATTTATTTTCTATTTACTTATCATAATTTTTTCAATTATCATTATTTTTTCCTTTATTTTTATTAACTTTATTTATTTTTGCTTATTTTCTCCTCTCATGGCACCTTTTTTTTTTTTTCAAATGTTTGTGTGTGTGTATGCTAAAACAATAGCAACACTAGCTTTTCACACCAACTAGGTAACATATACTGACTTTGCATCTACTTATGCACATAAAAACATAAATACAATCGTAACAATGTGATAATGAGCAACTTGCATGTTTAGCAATTTAAAGCAACCTGTCTTAAAGAATACTTGATTATTTTAATTTCATAAATACATGTTGTCTGTCCCCAGAGTCTTGTGTTGTCTTCATCTTGTTAAGATAAGATAAGATAAGATAAGATGTCCTTTATTAATCTCACACAGGAGAAATTCACATTAGAACACACCTTATCTTTTGCAAACTGAGAGCTGATTGGCTGAGGTAGGGCTGGTGGAAACTAAAGAGCTAAAAACTAGTTAAATAGATTTCATTAAATAGATACTATTTTGTGTTTTCGAGGGTGATACTCAATGTGTATAACTTGTATGACGATGAAGTTTTGTAAATAAAGAATTGATTTGACTCGAGGTTTAATACTGGTCCCTCTCCTGTCTCTCTGGCCCTGATTTACTTTTAGTTTACCCCTCCTTGCAAACCCATCACCTCTCGGCTTCCTCTGCACACTGCTCCCATGTAACTCAAACTGGAAAAGCTGATGTAAGAAACGCTCCCACCTTCCTGTGTTTACTGCAATCTGTCCTGAGAGATCTTACTACTACTTATATGTGCACTTTGCAGCTTTCATATGTTCATGTTTTGGCTGGTATGTTCTATGGCACGGGTCTCCAACCTTTTTCCTCCTGAGAGCAACTTTCTCACGACAATAACGGCAGATAGCTACTCCTTTAAGCAGCCGTGATAAAAATGCAGTGATATATTGGTGTGAACTAGTCTGATATTGGATACAATCATTATTAATCATCGCATATCTGTTACAAGTGCACAAAATAAGTGCATTTACAAGAATATAATGAATAATACAATCTGAAATAGTTAGTATATTATATATTTTGTACATTTCTAAATACTTTGGCGAGCTACCTGGAAGGAGGTGGTGAGCTACTGGTGGCTACCGAGCTATAGGTTGGAGACCCCTGTTCTATGGAATGGCGTGACTTGTCCACCTACACTGAGCAAACTTACCAGTCATATCTGGTCATGTAAGTCTGCCCAATGTAATAATAACTGGGTCTGCAGCACCAAAAACAGCTTCAGCACTAACTCACAACTATAACATTAACCAGACCACATAAACCAGGCCTATAAAAGACTATTCCAAGTCTGAAGTTGAGCCTAACCCAGTTTAAATCATTGTTCCTAGTAGTTACTGAATATTGTGGCATAAAGTCCCTATTATTTAGGGACGTCACAAGGGTTTTTGCTTTATAAATGAGATGGATTGGATAACATTTTAAAAAGGTAGAGGGCCCCTCGATACCACCAGAAGGAGCAGAGCTAGGGAATTTCCACTGTGGTATCAAAATCAGTATTGAATAACACGCCTTTTCCATATAGAACACAATTATGACATTTGAGGCAGACTGACTTCTAACTGGTGCAGACTGTTTAACGCTGTGTCCCAACTTTATACATTCCATCCATTTCCACCTAATAGTTTCCATTCAGCTCCTGTCAAGTTTCCTCCCTGGCCTGCTCTGTCTGTAAAGTCCAACCTGGCCCCTCTTTCTCGCAAATACACAAACACACACACACACACACACACACACACACACACACACACACACACACACACACACACACACACACACACAAACACACACGTTCCTCCTTCTCTCTTACTTAATGTCATTAACAGGTGCCCGTCCGAAATAGCCCCAGTGGTCAGGCAGCCAGCGAGGGTTACAGACACAGACATGTTTTGGATCGCGATGGCAGCTCGGCCCGTCATGTGCGTAGGCCACCCTGCAGGACCCTTCTGTGATTTATACCAAATTTTCAAACACATGGCTCTCGTAAGCACATACACACACACACACACACGTACACATTTTGCACACTTTACTTCGTCTGTGCGATTTGGACCAACCAGACTACATCCCCCTCCCCTTACGCCTTGACTCCCCCCTATTTTGCTATCTCTCCCCTCATCGCTTGCTTGCTCGCCCGCTCACTCGCCCGCTTGTCAAAAGCTCTTCTTCTGATTAAGTTTCAAACGTCTCTTCCTTCAGAACTACAGCAAATCAGGTCAGGCTCAATCTTATTTCCTTTAAAAGTGTATTAGTCAGTGGTAGCTTTGTTGTAAAATGTTTGCCACTCCTGATTAACTCTGAGGAAAAACAGGAGCTGTTGTTTTGTGCAAATTCCCAGTGTTTATGATTGAGTTCCTCAGAGACCTCTTCCCTGCACATGCACAGCCTGCACATAGTCTGCACGTAGTGTCTATGCGGTAACCACATTATCCTGTTGGTTAAAACCTATTGGTTAAAGTGTAATATGACTAATGTGCACAGTGTGGTGCTGACAAGACTAGATCAGGGTCTCTCCACTCAAGTCGTCAAGGCTTATGATAAATATTTGAATTGAACTTTGCTGTAGAAGGTTGATCAAAGGAGCAGTCCTTTTGGTTAAACGATATAATACTGACTTTTTGGGAGCATTGGAGTCTTTGATGCATTCTAGGGAAAATAACCACTACATATACTGAAGGGAATAACATTTTGAAAAAGGCAACACTTCAACTTGATATATTTAAGGTTAAAGCATTGGTGGACAAACCACAGGAAAAAGCAAAAGCAGTACAAACCTTTAGTGCAATAATGGTATCTGCGGAGGGATGTGTGACATCATCACATTTGTTTGGGTCACACACTGTCAAACCGGGACAATGTCTGCGCCTCCTGATGCCGCATCAGAGACACAAACTGCTTCCACAACGTTGAATGTGAAGGTTTTGTGTTTAGGTACATTTTTTTAAGGTTTTATTTTTATTTTTTTGGCCTAGTGTAATAATAGCTTATTGAACTTTTTTATTTAGATGGTTGAATTTATATTTTGTATTTATAAACAGTTTATAAACGCATTTTTGCAGTTTTATATAGCACGTTTTTGACACTCACCTGGCATTATTCATCTATTCCATATGTGGTGGTGGTAAACTACTTGTGTAGCCACAGCTGCCCTAGGGCATACTGATGGAAGCAATGGGACCAATCTGTCTTCGGCCCGTCTCCGACCACCACCAATTATTCACATGCAAACTTCTACAGAATATAGAAGTATGCATGTGAATGATTACAGGTAAAGTATCTTGCCTAAAGACACAATGGCAGCATACTTTACAACCTCTGCTGTCCAATGTGGCACCTGGTGTTCCTGATGGTCTCCCATCACAGTATTTCCCAGACTCTGTCTTGCTCAGGTTATTCATTTATACAATCTGATTGGATCAGGCTTTAACGTATGGCTATGGCCACAGTAAAACGACTTCTCGTGCAGCTTTAGAGCTGGTAAAGTCACTAAAGGCTTCTTGCAAAGATTTTACTGATCTCTTATTACATTTACCATTATTATTGAATTATCGTTTAATTATTGTATTTTCTTAATAAACACACTTTTACATTTTTATCTTTGCATAATTCCTCCAAAGTCTGAACTTCACTCCAGCACACAAATTATAAGGTACAATAAGAGAACCTTAATGTATATAGAACCGTAGGAAATAAATGAGCACTCAAGATAGATAGATAGCTGTAATATTTAGGAAATATCTAAAATATGTATATAAATAAAATATAAGATTATATTTACATATTCACATATATATAGATATATTTTCTTCTTTTAGGAATATTATACAATCATTAATGCATACTATAATGTACTTCAAATGGGTATACACTCAAAGGTGTATATACCCCTTTAGTTAGTTAGAGTCAGCTCTGTTGTCATGGTGACATTTGTAACTCAACAGTTGTGGAAGGGGCGTGCGAGAGGTGGGGGGTCCTGTCACCACACCCAAACAGAATGAAGAGATCCCTCAGCTGTGGGTATTGCGTTGGTGCCACTTTTCTGTGTAGACCAACTGTAGCTTTATCCCCAACACACTATGTGACCTACATATCACCCAGATGATTACTTCAATTATCACCTGTGTCAGACTGTAGACCGAGTTGGGGTTCAGACTGCAGTGCCAACCGAAACGGATATCTGTATTTAACTGATAAACCAATACATAATTATTGGACTTCTTGAGAAAGCAAGCATTGATGTTATGAGCCTGTCACTGAGCCTGAGGGTTGAGAATTGTTGCATAGAAACAAACGGTTGGAGGAAGAGACAGAAAAGTCTCACCATGATTCTTAAAGTGGTTTGAAGTGTAGGATACACTTACTCTATCCAAATGTATTACATTAATTTAAAACACTAATTTGTCATTTAAAGGGTTTGTGTACTGAGAACATTCACTTTGTGGTTGGGTAATATCTGGAACTACTACATAATCCCCCAATGCCAATGCCAGTAGCTGGAAAAGCCGAGCAGAGCCTGAATTTCCCAGTGGCTGCCGGTTCCTGTAATACATCACTGGTCGGTATTTGTGGAGCCATTATCCCCTCAGATCAAAAGGGATCTGTATCTAAAGCCAGAGATAGTGTACCTGCCCCTGTTGTCAACTCCTCTGAGACACAGATGATGGGTGGTCCCGGCAGCCCACTGGAGACTCCTCTGTCACCTTGACCCCAGGCAAACCCTCCAGGCCTGGGCAGTTGTGTCTTCACTTCAAGCTCTTTAAGGAAAGCAAAACATACAGGAGGCTTATCTAGTGCAGTTAGGAGTGTGTTGTACAGGCTTTGGCAGAAATCCACAGGAGTTAAATGTGTTCTGATAAAGAGTGTTTGAAGCAGTGTCTCGGCAGGTTGTCCTTTCATCTGTCTGTTTGATCTGCTCTGTTTCAGACATCTGGACAGGAAACAGACGCTGGCTCTGCTCCCAAACCCAATTTAGCATTACCCTTTATAAGCTGTCGTTTTCAATTCTTCTCTACATATAGAGACTTGATTGTTTTAGCACATAGTCCTCTTCGGTCGCTTGCCCTTTGCCTTCTCGGGCCCATCGACAAGGTTGGCATGTGGTCCAACTTCTTTGTGCAGCAGGACGAGGATGGGCGCATTGGGGTGGCAGCGGGGGGTCAAGCTGGCGGGTTGGGGGGGATGAAAGGTGGCAGGACACAGAGGCGGAGCCACAAGATGAGTGACAGCCAGGAGGGAAAGATCAAACTGGCCTTTTTTGTGGCAATTATTGGTGTGACCCTCACAGTGCTGGGTATGGGCACCGAGTTCTGGGCGGAGCTGTCGCAGCCAAAGACTTTCAGTGGAAACCAGACATGTCAGATGGCCCACTACGGCCTGTGGAAGGGCTGCGTCCGCACCCTGTTAGTGGCCGACATAGACCCAGAGAGAACGAGTTGTGGCCCGGCTGAGCTTCCTGGAGGTGAGTGACCCCTTCTAGTGCGTCTCCTGCACATTGCACACAGTCCAAGCAGCAGCAAAGCTATCAACATCCATGTGCCTGACCTGACTGAGATCTAAAGGGATTCTGCTTCTCAGTGTGAGAAATAAAACACAACAGTAATTGAAGACTTTTTCCATGCACTGGGCCGTTGTATTATACATCATTTATACTTTGTAGAATAAAAGACAACAAAGAGGTTGTGTGCAGCAGCTGCATCCTGTGTTGCTTATCTAGGTCATCCTATTTGCAGATTGAATCTTTAAAGAAAGATTATACTGGCGAAGATATTCATTGGAGAGAGCATTAACACATAATTAACTATGGATGACCACAACACTACATGTGTTTGAAGTCTCATTCTATAGTAATATCTTCATGCAACATTTAGGCATATGACATGTGACATCAGATTGCACTGTAAGCAGTGCTGTGCGCTCCAGAGCTTTGGGAGTTAAATCAAGTGTGTCTAATGCTCATGTTTTCCCTTCATTAACTTCTCATTGCTGGGCTAAACAGAGGACAGGCAGGTGAGGATACTTCTGCCATCTGCAACGCTCCATTTGGGTCTATTTTCCACTTTGGAGACTATATGGTTTCTTTTTCCCAATGGTCAAAGCAGTGAAGATAAAAGCACTGTCTCGATGTCTGTGGATCAGTCCTCCTCTGACAGTGTCACACTTATAGGTGAGGATCAGATGTGCAGACAGAGCAGTCTAGACGACATCATGTGGAATGATGCATCATAGGATTGTTTTCAGAATAATTCGTCTCTCCTGTTGGCTCTCACGGCTGCTATCACAGACACATTTGTGCAGGATGCTACAGTTGGAGGCGTTACTATGCCTATGACAGGCTGCTCACACTGTGCTCCATGCCGCCTGTCGCAGTTGGCTGCAGGCTTGTCATGTTCACAGAAAAACAACTATTTTTCCATTGCTGCTTCTTTGTAGCATTCCTGTTTACTGGCCTCTGGCTCTGGTCCCAAGCACAGTGTGGTCGGATGATACCAGGCCTGTCATCCCTCTACCACCGTCTTCTCTTAGAGACGCACATGTGATGAGGAGACGGAACTGTGGAAAAACTACACATGTTGTGGTACAGCTGATAGAGATGGGAGCATGAGGCCATCTTGAAGCACATTAGGTTTAGTGGGTGGAAGTCATCAGTGAGTGCTTGTGAAGCCAAGTGGAATCTGACTACTTCACAGTTTTTGTCTAAATATAGAGAGGGGAGATGAGGGACAGACAGGGACTGAGGCTTGCTCCAATGCTGCATTAGACACACATTACGAGTGCACACGTGCGCTTCTCCACCTCTGGAAGTGCCCAGTCTATTCTGTCTGGCACAGGCCCATCTTCCCAGTATCTAATACTCTCCAGGCAGTATAGGTGTTTGGATCATATTCCTCCACCTGTATCTTTACTACCCCTCGCTCCTCACAACTCTCCCCCTCTGCTCTCGCTGAGGTGCTCTTGCTCTGTGCTGGGCACCATATGTGCAGTGTGCAGCCATGTCTCTGGGTATTGCTGCTAAAGCTCCACATTGGGTTATAAATAGTAGTGATGCCTGGAAGGATGAAGTGCAGGGATGCATAGGAGGCTCATCAGAATAACCTGCAGCCATCCTCAAGTCTGTGTCTCATTTTGTGATTTTTGTTCCTCCTAGAATCCAACTGCACCTATTTCAAGTTCTTCACATCCGGGGAAAACGCAGTCATCTTTAAGAAGACGACAAGCAGGAGTAAGACTATTCCCATTTCTTTGCACTTCTATCCCAGAAGACCTTGAATCATGAAGATGTACAAGGTCATGCTTGCAGGATTTTGTGCTTTGACCCATTACCCTCTGGGTCCTGCCCCTATAGTAGATTTACTATAATCTCACTTTGATAAATGATTACAAGAGAGCACCCAGACAGGGGCTCCCTGAACATCAGCTGCCTCTGGTAAGTGCTGCCTCCAGACAACAGGCAGAGGATCATGTTCGATCAGAATTTCATGTGTAGTAATTGAACTGTAATACTTAATTCTTGGATAAAAAAACAAAGCCAATACAAACCAAATATGTGCTAGAGTAGTAGTACCAGTGCCAGCAACCTGGTACATATTCAATTGTCTTCATCGACAACATAGGGTTGGCAGTAATATTATCCCTGATAAATGCAAGGCACTTGCAATGATGCACATTGGCAGCCATAGTTCTCATAAATCAACCCGGGGCACATGTTGCTACTAATAGAATAGCAGTAGTTTATCAGTAAGATTACAGAAATAAAGTCAAAAAACAAAGTCTGGTAATGATTTAGCTGTTTTCTAAGGTATTATTTTGTCTTCACTAAACATTTTAGTCAACAAGCCCTGTCCCAACTCCAAGGCAAATTTCTCTAGTGATTATCTTTTGGAATAATGTAATAATGATCGAATGGAGGAGTTTGTGTGTGAGTGTTTGTACTTACATGTGTCAGATCTAAACCTTGGGGCTGCAGTCCTGGCTCTGCTCAGTCTGACCATGATGGCCATGGGCTCCATCTGCATTGGGATGTCGTTGAGTAAAGGAGTGGCCTTCTTCCTCAAACCAGCCGCCTTCTGCTTCATCCTCTCAGGTCTGTCACAAACAGTGTCTACACACACACACACACACACACTTGCATGCACACACATGCACACACCTGCACATGCACACACACACACACACACACACACACACACACTTGTATGCACACACACACACACACACACACAAACACACACACACACACACGCACACACACTTGTATGCACACACACACTTGTATGCACACACACACACATACAATTCAAATGTTCACTTTGTGGTTTTTTTTTTAGAACTTACAAGAAAAAAAAGTTCAACTAAAATTGCTTTGTCTGTTGACCTGGATGTTTTGGTATATTTCTCTCTCTCTCTCCTATGTATATGGAATTATGGAATATTGCACTTTGTACAACAAAATATAACTAAATTGTAAAATCACTATATTAATGATCTGAAAGTACATTTTAGGTATACAAATGTATATTATTGTGTATATATAGGCTTATATACAGTATATGATTATGATTATTTATCTTATGAATACTACCACACATTTAAAACACAATAAAAGGCACTACAAAGCCTTAGTGGAACACAACGAGACAAAGCGTGCAAAGACCTGCGTGTAAAGTTCCGCCCTGTGTCCACAGGTGTGCTGGTTCTTCTGTCAGTGTTGATCTTCCACCAGTCAGTCCTGGCTCTACTGTCCAGTGACCACTCCATCCCCACCAGTCATAAGCTCTCCTGGTCCGTGGCCTGTGTGGGGTCGGCTGGAGCACTCCTCATATTCGGGGGGGTCCTCTTCATCCTCCTCTCGCTGCCGTACAGCCCCTGGCAAAAGTGTTTCCCCCATAAGAACAGTGGTGCCACTTAGCAACTGACCACATCACATTTTATGTTTGTCTAAAAGAGAGTGAGGAAATGCACAGGAAAGAAATTAATGTTTAGTTTTGATCTAATGACTTGAATTAAAAAAATTTGGTTTGATTTATTGGTTTATGTCCTAGTCACGGGTTGGCTACAGAAAACCTGCGGTGGTACACAAGCACAGGTCAGGGGTAATTGAAACAATAAAAGGTAACACAAATTCAACAGTAAAATCTAAAATGGATAATCAATAATCAATGTTTAATGTAAAGGGGCCATATTTAGCTGATTTCCAGATATATTTGACAAATCGTAAGCTTGAAAGAAGACAATGCTGTATAGGGGTATGATGTTCTCATAATTTGTACGAATAAGTGACTCAGAAACAAAAAGCAGGTCCGTAAACTTCTTTTGTCAAATTCAAGTATTTTCAAGTCATAATAATAACTAACTAGATATTTATTCTTGCAGTGTGCACTTTCTCATTCTGCATTTAATATGCCAAATTCAAACTGTTTTATGTCTTAATGAAGAAGCTGTATAGGAAATTAATCTCAAAGAATTTGGATTGCTACCCTGCCGTTTACTAATATCAACTCACTGTTGCTCAGGAGAGGATGGTCATCATTTTACACAAAAAGTGTTTTTTCCCCAACTTTAGAGCCGAAATGTCAAACTGTGGAAGGCCACAAGGAGTCAATATTGTATATCTTGAAAAAAGACATCTTTTTTGGTTATAAAGTGTAGAGAAATCTGTATTAAAGATCAAAACGCCCATAATGTTGAACCTTCTTCACACAATAAATCATTCGAGTGCATGAGGCCTTCACTTTATGATGTCCGCTGTGTTGGTCTTTACAGATGTCAGCCATAAACTAGGACACAACTTTCAACACTTAAAAAGCCAAATTCCATCCTAGAGTTTTCATCTGTTCTTGAACTTGAACCTATTCATACTTTTGGTTCTAAATGATGCTGCTGCTTCTCATATCTGTGGTACGTGAACTATCTTAAGTGTCCTGAAGTACTTTGAGCGCCTCTGCTTTCTAAACACTGAGCTATGTATTTTATGACTGAAATAGACCTGGGCATGCTGTCTGTTCTTAGCTGTTGTCTCTTGCTTCACAGACACATTTATGTACAGAGCAGCACACTCTCTCGTTATAATGTTTGAAAAAGTAATAGACTACTTGACTTTTATTTATTGCTTGTGTAAAAATGGTGTAACTTTTCTAGTGGAGGGTCACTCTTTTACTACAGGAATGTTCCGATGTTCTATCTTCACAGATACACGCTGTTGAAAATGCAATCTGCGTTTAATGCTATGCTCTGGAACAATTCCTGTAAAACATGACCCCTCCACAGAGACGAGCAGGTGGCAGACCCCCAAGAGAAAAGTCACATTGTGGAAGTGTGAACGAAGCTTTACCTCTGATGAATGAAAAGAATGAATGATCAAATTTTGTATAGCTGACTTTCTAAGTTCATCTTTGTACATACGCTAAAAGTTAACATTTATTATTGTTTTGTAGTGTTGTCACAAAACTGCCCTGTTTTGCTCCATAAATAAAATAAAAAGTTTTCACATTAATCAGCTGTTTATTTGTGATCTCTGTAACAGCATTCAGACTTGACATTCACCCATTTCCATCCCTTTGCTGCATGACCACTATGTCCCCCACCCCCATGTCCATACTGCTCTATAATTAGGCCCGAGCTCATCGCGGTGTGTTTAGTGCAGAGGTTGAGAAACCCTATCCTTGAATTCCAGCGATGTCCCCAATGGGCCTTCCGTCATCCTGCTGCGCCCTGTCCACTATAGACCTCTCATATTCCCCTACCACCAACGGCCAACCAGTATCTATAGACTATTTCAAAGCTTTTTGCTGGTTAAGCACTGACATGTTTATTAAAATAGATAAAAATAAAGCATGATCTTTCATTAGTTTGACCTAATCAACTTAAAAACACGGTCACCACCAGTGACCATGAGAGTGGTCTCATCATGATTATTTCTATACAAAGTTTGTTCCTGTTATACTTTGCACTTTGACATATAACCTCTATATCTCTATATCTATG
>JAPMNZ010934312.1:0-11958 GCA_029875035.1 Pomatoschistus microps | reverse complement strand
TACTTCCGGCACTTCCGGCGCTGGTCAGGACGTTCTGGTGTGAAGTCCTCTGCGTCTGAAAACTAGAGAATGCGCGTCTGGAGAGCGAGGATTCAGCGTTTCACCGTTTTCGGTCTGAACGCGGCTTTAGGGAAGCACCGGTCTCGAGTTTTAACTTTGAATAACCTTCTCTAGTTATTTGCCATTCTCTATTGAACCATTTTGTAATCATTTATAATAAGGTGATAGTGCCTATTATCTGTCTCTTCACTGGTATAAACATCGTCATCTCAAATGTAAAAGTTGCACCTAAAGTTGTTTTCATTTACCTCGGCCCCTCTCAGTCTCTCGCTCCACTGCTGCTCACTAGTGCATTATTCAGAGACACAAACTCTCGTCGCATCATATTTTAATGGCACATCTTGCGGCCGCGTGTCCCGCTGTGGGCCCAGGAGGCTTGTTCCTCTTGTGATGCTCATTGCTTTCACTGGTGGGATCCTGCTCCAGTTCTGTCTGCTGCGTGTTGGTCTCCACTCGACCGTTACTGGCCTAATTCTGCAGGCGTTCCGTTTCCTTACTATGTCCTGTCAAACTTGCTGTAATCCATCTTCTTCTGCACTTCTTTGACCTTCAAGTCCACGTTTATCTCGGCCTGTCTCCTGGCCCACTTTTCCCAATGTTTTCCGCCCCGGCTCACGTCTGTTGCTTGTATATAATCGTGCTGTTGCAGGCTATAGAACACGTTCATGGCTGTTTTCTTCTGCTGCCCTTGAGCAAGTCCTTATCAAATCTAAAAGGAGAAGAGAGGTCAGATAGTAGTTGTCTTGCTGTCCATCTTTATGTAATTGTTGTGGAAGGACAAATGGATTTCTTTTATGTTAATTTAGAATGGATAGTTAGAAGCAGGCTTTTAATCTATTTTGGTTCCAATCAGATTGCATGTCAGTGTTTTTACTTGACTTTGCGTTTGACAAGGGTAACGCAACATTCATAATTCCTTTGGACATTTGTTGCATGCTCTTTATTAGGGATCTAATAAAAACTGTAACACACTGTACTTTTTAATAGTAGCTGCGGCTGCCAAAAGCCTCTGTAGGCTGACAAGACATGGGCTCGTTCTGCTCTGATATGAAATGAATCCTCCCTGTTCAGAGAGATCCCTAATACCTGGCGGCTGGTGTTAACAGCAGCTAAAGTTACTGAGCGGTTTCCGGGCAGACGCTCCGAGCCAGACCGTGGCTCTGGCTGGGATACACCGACTCTGGTGCACTGCAAATCTTCCTTTCAAAGATGCACAGATCAAGGCAGACGCTTGTTGTTGCTTAAAAGAAGCTTTACGAGAAACATTTCTAGCGCGACTCACATCATGGCAGTTATTTCTGTTCCCGGCCAACTGACACCCCGACAGCCAGCCCCACCTCTGCAATGCGCCCCGCCTTCAGGGTCTGAGTAGTATCCAATGCAGGCTTAATGAAGGTAGCGGCATCTTTGTTATTTCTTTGACGGGTGTGAATGTTTTGGCCTCTCCAGCAGACTTTTTTTTTTTTCTTGTTTGTGGTCAGTGACACAGTTGCAGCCAGCTCAGGCCTAAACGCACATGTCCAAAGCATTAGGTGTAGCAGTGTCGCGGTCTATATTAAGAGCTGGTCTCTGCAAGCAGCAGCTGATCCGGGGCAGACGGAGCGACTGGCTGACCCCGTGGACAAAATGAGTTGTTTTAGGTGACATGAGGTCAATCGGCTCTAAACCAAGCAAGTTTAAAGCTTGTGTGACGGGTTAGTCAACTTGTTTCACTAAAACATAGTGAAGTTGGTTTTGACTCATGTTGTTTAGTTTTCTTTATATTTGATAATATTGTATTTAACGTGACTTCCTGGTTGGACATGGGCTGCAGATGTGACACAGGCAGAGGTAGTTATCCTCACCACAAAGTAACTACCTCACACAATGGTTATTGAATGTTAAGTAGAAATTTACACAAAGTTAGAAAGTTGTTCAAAAGTCCAATTACTTCTGAAATAGTTATAATATTGATGATTGACTCACAGCTTGTCAATACCCCAATTTAAACTTTTTACATTTTAAGTTGAATTACAGAAATAAATTAACTTTTTTGTTTCACCTGTGGCTTGTTGGATGCAGATTTTTTATTTTCTTGTGCGTGATTTTATGTTTTTGTAGTTAGAGGGACATTTTGGGTCTGCATTTCTACACACTTATGTATATGTATAAAAATACTACAGGGTCATATGGTCAAAGATTTGTATTACTATAGAAAATAAGTACAGTTGAATTTGCAGATATCCTTTTAAATATGGACAAGTTAGGCAAAGTTTCTCATCACACAGATCATTGATAGTATAAAACGGTCAACAATGTTATTTAGGTGTTGGGATCTTGCCTCACTGCATATATATTTGAAAGCAATGCCCTTGTGCTTGTACTCTGGTAGTTGTGGCTGCTCCCCTGCTAATCTTGGGCCCACCTGTTACCCAGACCCACAAAGCTTTTCTGAAAAAAGTCCCTGCCGTCTTAATATCATCGTTATTTTTCCCTCTGCCGCGAACTGACCTGGCTCTATACGTGTGTCCGAACAGGCTACCCCCCTCTCCCCAGCAGCCTGTACTCCAGCCCATACCTGTCCCTGGGGCACCTAGACGCCGCACCGCTCTCTCATCAGCACCCACTCTACGACTCTCATAAAGGTCAGTCCTCAACACAAGCAGAACGGACTGTAATACATGACAGACGGCGTTTGAGGTGTTTGCTGGTGCTCGATGGGAAAACTGCCATTGTCCTGATTAAGGGCCCCAACTCTCCCTATAAAGATGTAACTTCCTGGTTCATGAGCCTGGAAACTGCATTTGCAATAAGGTCAATGTATATTTTATTTGTGTTTTAGAGGGATATTACCTGCCATCGTCACTCAGTAGTCTTCACCATCATCCACCACCTTCCGCTCTCCCGTCCAGCTCCACCCCGCCACAGAGAACCTCACGGGACAAGCCCCACAGAGCGGAGAGAGAGAGGGACCGATCCAGAGATGATCTACGGCCTCAAAGTGTGGTGGATTTGACTCAGGACAGCAGGGGGGAAGAAGAACGGAGGAGGAGCAGCGATCGGGATGCAGACAGAGACTCGTGGGTGGTCCACTCTCATCACAGCCATCCAAAGTCTTCAGGCGAGAGCCGACCAAGACCATCACCTCCACGTCCTCATGGCTCTTTACATAGACTGCATGGAACAGAAACAGACAACTATCACTCTAACATCTCCAGCTCTGAAAGACAACGGAGGAGTGAGTCTGTTGTGAGCTCAGCTGGGCCCCTCCACATGTCCTACGGCCTCCCTCCTCCATTATCGACATCCAGAGAGTCTCTGAAAGAGCAGCGGGTGACTGCGCCGACGTATGTGCCTTCTGTGGAGGTTTACGACGAACGGGCAGGTCCTATCCAGATCGCCTCTCAAGCCCGGGACAATAAACACAGTGACAAACACAGAGAACAGGACAGAGGAGAGAGGGGCCTGTCTGAGCACCTTCGACTTTCCCAGTCCAGCGACAGCAATCATAGGGAGGAGGGCTCTGTCATCTGTTCTAATGGGCTCAAAAAAGGACAGGACACCTCAAGTCAATCAAGGTTCAGCCCTGAAGCCAGAGACATTCCCAAACACTCGCCTCGTCTTTCCGCAGAGCGAGCAAACCTAGATTCAAAATGGAAAACAATCAGCCCGTTGGCGAACTATGCTACGAGTCACATGGCTGCTCTTGCAGCCCAGCACGGACATGCACTTTCATCTCCCCACAGCCCAGCCTCCCAACTGCACCACTCTCCTCACGCAGCACACAGGCCCCGGGTCAACTCTTGTCACAGCCACTCCCCCCACACGCCAAGCGAGGAGAGCACTCCGAGGCGATACCTGGACCCGTCCACGCTTTACAGACCTGGGGCAACGCTGGTGGGGGGGGCTGGCAGTGGAGAGCGTGGAGGGGATGCTTCTGAGGTCTCAGCCATGCAGAGCCTCATTAAATACAGTGGCAATTTCAGCGCGGAAGGAGGGGGCTCCTCCAGGCTGTCGGCAGATGGCAGAGGGCCCTTTGGGGGTCTGGGGAGTTTAGCTACACAGGAACGCGAACGGGAAAAGGAGAGGGAACGTGAGCGGGACAGGGTGATAGGAGGCTCCACCAGCAACGGGGCACTACGGGTACCTCCACAGCTCAAAAGGGAGCAGGAGCGGCCGGACAGCGCTCGCTCATTTGGCCGGGAGGGAGAGGGTGAGGTGCGCCACCCTCCCGTAGGCATCGCCGTGGCGGTGGCCCGACAGAAAGACAGCAGCAGCAGTAAACAGAGCTGTGGGACTGAGCCGAGGGCACACCCACAAAGCGTCAAAGGTAATGACCACATCTCATTGTGTATGTTTTCCTCTTTCTGTTTTCCTCTTTCTGTTTTCCTCTTTCTGTTTTCCTCTGCGTAGTTCCATAGGTTTTTTTCTGAAGGGGTAGACTCTTTGCTAAATGAACAAAGATGCAAATTCATCCTCATTTTGCTTTATATGAATAATGGAGGATTCATTTTCGTTAGATCAAAGTCACATTTTCATAGCGCTGTTTGACTTTGAGGTGTTCATACATATTGCGTGACTAGAATATTAAATCTATTTTCCCCATTGATTTTAATTGTCCCATAAGTCCAATGGGGGTTTTTGTGAGTGCTGTGTTATAGTTCTGTAGTGACTACTGTAGAAAGTTCCTTGTTTTCTTTTCAGCCATTGCTTTCTGTTCCCAGTTCAACTTCTTTTTGTCTGATTGAATGTGTCCTGCCCCGCCCCTCTGAGACCTTCTCTGTGGAGGCACTCCGCCTAGTCCCTTCTCAGGCCCCTTCTTTCAGCTCCCTCACCCCCCAGGCCCTCCACTCCGCCTCTTCTCAACATGTCATCATAATAGATGGCTGCTGCTACAAACAAGTTTTGATCTTGGCTATGGGGCTATCGTATGCTGAGGATTTATCTGTTCCTCCAGACAGTATATCATAATCTTAATGACAAAGCTTTTCCCACTGTGCATAGTCTTTAGGTCGTGGGTTCAAATCCCGGTCGGAACAGGGCCTTTCTGAGTGGAGTTTGCCTGTTCTCCCCGTGTGTGTGTGTGTGTGTGTGTGTGTAGGTTTCCTCCGGGTACTCTGGTTTCCCCTACCACTAAAAACGTGTACAATAGGTCTTGCATGCACCTCCTGTACTAGCGACCCCGCTCCCATCTCTGTGTGGAGTGAGAGGACAAATGCCCAGAGATAACAATTGTAAACCGCTTTGTGACTCTGGTCTGTGAAAGGCGGTAAATGAATAAAGATTACTTACTTACTTACTTACTTACTTACTTACTTACTTATGTAAATAGTATTGCATACAAGTAAGAGCCACATTGAAAACATGTTATAATTTTTTTGGTGTTTGAGGATAATAATGGCTAGTATTCATGTAGGTGAATACTAATGATGTGACAGCGATAGATGGGTTAAAATATCTTCAGCCACTACAGCTTTATAGTGCTCAGTCTCTTAGAGTGCCTGGTCCAATATTCTCATTCTCACTTGCTGTTAAAAGCTATAAATAAGGCACCACCATTTGGACTGAGATAAAAAACTGGGGTAGTGTGATTGAGTTGATAAAAGAGAGAAGCTGGTGGAAGAGGGATGGACTGATATGATAAAAGGACAAATCAATCTAATAACTGTGGAAAGAAAATCTGGGAGCTGAAGGACGAGACTTGGACCAGAGGTGTGTGTGTGTGTGTGTGTGTGCTTGTGTTAATCGCTGGCCATGTGTAGCATGTGGGACAGACTCCCTGTAACCTTGGTAACAGTCCTGAAACCTTTGCTGCGAAGCATGTCAGGGATTGTTAAAGTCTCTTGTCCCTGTGCAGCTGCACACACACACACTGCACTGAAGGGTTCAGCACAGTTGTATTAAACCTTTCTCTCCATCTCAGCTGCTTGGGGACCTCCAGTCAGACTTGATGAGCTGGAAGAGGGTTAGCAGGAGAAGAGAGGAGGAGATCTCATGTTTATTCTGGACTGCTTCACTGCATGTGGTGTGCTGTCTGCTTGAGTGCCATTTCTTTTCTCCATAAATCTGTCGTTTGCCACTGGCTCCAGAATATGTTGGATGGGTTTATGCTGTGTGCATAGTAAGGCATTGGTGTTCACACATCACAGGGCCCTGGACTAATAAGTGATGAGAGCTGACACTGAGTGAGAGCTGTCTGTCTTGTGCTGAATATTTCCATGGTGTAAATGCTGAGTCGTGTTCCAGGCCTGCAGTGGCTCCACATTGTAGTTTTTCTCCTTGTTGTGACATCTTATCGTCTCTGTCATAGGGGTTTCATCTCGTCTACTGACAGCACAAATCCTCCAATTGTATAGTTAGAATAGTTTTTATCTCTTTACCGATGGGAACTTGCTGCTAACCACCTCCTTCATACTCTTTGTGATCAAGACGAGGAGCGAGGTGAGGAGCACACGCGACATCATGACGACAGGCTGCTGGGAGGCCGGTTGGAACGAGAGCAGGAGAAAGTCCTCCGGTGAGAAGCCTTTTGCACACAGTTTATGTGTCATAATAACATGATATTCTAATGATTTTGATTTGAGCTTCCTTGTTCATGTGTGTTGTATATATTGTGTGATTTTAGAGAGTCCAAAGAGCTGGCAGAGTTCACTCAGATGCACCCCAGCTCTCTTCCCAGTGGGCTCACCCCCAGTATGATGACCCCCTCTCTCATGAACCCGAACCTCATGGTGACTGGAGGAGCGGGACGCTGGCCGCCCGACCCTTCATCGCTGACGTCTCACCCCTGGATGCCTCGCACTGGGGCTCCTCCAGTTTGGCTGTCAGGGTCTCCTTACGGTGCGTGCCTCTTTTAAGTTGTAGGAATATATTAAGACAATCACCTGCTTCTTGTAAAAGAACCATCCATTATTATGTGTGGTTGTCTTGAATGCCATATTAACGCAATTATGAATTACTTCCTGAAAATAAGCAGTGCTTTTTGAATGGCTGTTCTTATAAGGGCATCTCTATTTGTGCGTTTTTCTCCTGCAGCCGTCTGCATGGGTCAATTCTTGAAGACATTCCTAAACTTTGTGGGACATTCCAGCCCCACTTGTCCAACACTCCCTGCCCAAAAATAACACTAGCGCACACACCAGACCTCATGTGATGAGGCATCTTTGAAACAGACTTGGATAAGCACAAACATGCTTAAAGCTCCCCAGGGATGCATCTGTCTAGACTCACAGAAACTAAATAAATAGTTATTGTATACCAATATCTGAAAGCATGCATGAAAGTATTTTTTTTATTTTCCTCCTTTCCCTTCAGGCCTGGGACCTTCTTCTCTTCATCAGACCCTGCCACCAGCCTACCCCCCTTCTCTTGCTGGCTCTATACCTTCACCATACCAGTTTGCCCGGGATCCCCAATCAGGACAGCTGCTTGTCATTCCAACTGAACACCTGTCACACTATGGTAGGACTTTGAATTGTTCTCGCACCTGTATTAAATTCTCAAGTATGGTTTATTATTGTTATTGGATTCTTGATTTCCTGACAGATGTTTAGTAACTGCAAACAAGCCAGACAATTGCCCCAACACTCTGTCTGCCACCATATGGTATATTAGACAAAAGATTTATTGAGCACAAACATTGGTTTTGCAAGCCACTCTTGCTTTCTAAGTAATCCTTAAGTTTAAGATATCCTGAGGACCCCCTCAAACAAATACATAGTGAAATTGTCCTCAGTTAGCTTAATTTGCCTCCTTCCATCAGCAGGAGGTGACATCCTGGAACGGGGAGCCCCTGTGTGGTCGAGTGTGTACGGTACAGGCAGCTCCCTGCAGCACGCGGCTCAGCTCCAGCTCCTCTCACAGCAGCAGATGCTGCGCCAACAGGAGCTGCTCATGATCCAGCAGCACACGGCACAAGTGCTGGAGCTGCAGAGGAGCGCTCAGCTCGTCGTAAGTGCTTTTCAAAAGACCTCATTTGTAATGAGGCAATGTGAATTAAGAAACCAATTCAAATTGACATTATCTGTGTGTTCAAAGTTCACCTTACATCTCCTGGTCACTAATATAAGAGTATAAGATTAGCTGACTGGTCATATTGCCTACCGGCCCCGTCACAAATCATGTCTCATTAAAACAAAGCACAAAAGTCAAAGATTATATGAGCACCGCTGTGCAAATTGTTTGTCTTCCTGCAAATAAACCACAGTTTCCTGCTAATGATCCAATTATTCATAGCAGTCAGTGTCACAGGTGTGCTGGTGTAATGGCTTTTGTTGGGGCTACACAGGTGGACCAGACTATTATTCTCTAGTAAAACAGCAGCAGAACATTTAGGGCTCTTGTCTCTTCAAATAACTTTGTTGCCAAGCAGCTGGAAAACGTTACTTCTGTAGAAGAACTACTGCAACTATTTGTGCCTGACTCTTAGCGCCTCTTCCCAACAGGAGCGGTTAAAAGCTGGTGAGCACCGTCCAGAGGTGGAAGACAAACCAGACAAGCGGAACAGTGACCCCAAACCGCCGCCTCCTCTGTCCCGCATGTCGCCAACCGCCCACCCCCGCAAATCTGCCCCGCCACCCCGCTCCCCCGCAACGCCCACCTCCGTGACCGCCCTCAAGACCGAGGAGTTGTGCTCCAGAGCGCTGTCCCAGCCGCCAACACCTCACCCCGCCTCCCCCCACTCTGCAGCCACACCCGCCTCCTCCCCACCGCCACTCAAACGTGAACCCCAGGAGGACGTCGAAAGAGGGAGACGAGAAGGGGAGGTCCAGAAGCCTGCGTCTTACCCGGGAATCTGCACTGGTAACTACTTCAGGGTTTATAATTTAATTTAGTTAAGAGATAGCGTAAAAGCATTGGATAATGCTAAACGGCTATAATTATTCTGTTTAATGAATGGATGACATAAATAGATTTGAATTAAAAAAAAAACCTAAAATAACACATTTCTATATGAATATACATAATTTTATTAGGGACAGATTTATTTCAATATTTTTTCAATAAAATTTCACTTTTTTGCAGTGTAGTAGACACATTGTAAAAATGCCCAGAGACTCACTATCAGTTGATCATCAGTTGGGATTGGGAACCACTGCATTAGAGAATGTAAACATTTGATACATCATACAATGTAATACTTATAATACATCTCCTTTAGATTTTAAATGCAGAGAAAAAAAACTCCATTGATGAAGACAATATAACTAGTATTGGTGTCTTACAGTATGATTTTAAATTCAGAAATAAATGTTTCCACTATTCAGTGATTTGATTACTGTTTTCAAACCCTGCAGGTTATCCATATCAGTCCATCACTGCTCCATTTGGATCTCCGTACCCCTCCTACCACGTCCCAACCCCCACTGGTCCAAACGCAGAAGATGTGCCCCTTCACAGAGCCCTGTCTCCAGCCAAAGCAAGTCCTCTGCCCACATCCCACCTGCACTCCAGAACACTGGATTCTGATAACCAGCTGCCCAAACTAGAGTCCTCAAAGAGCACCTCTTTCTCCACTCAAGAGCCCATTGCAGAACAGTATGTGACGACGGAGCCACTGGCACTCCTCAGACACACCTGCAGTTCAGGTTTAACCATGACCGAAAGAGATGAGACAAAGCCACAACCAGTGACTTTGAAAACCTCCAGTTCTCCTCCACTCGAACAGGACAACCCTGACAAAATCGCAGAGAAAGAGAAAATTAAAATGGAGGCGTTGCCTTACTCGTATCATGCATATCCAGAATCTCCTGCCCTCGTAGACTCGGAACCTAAAGCAGAAGTAATAAAAGTCCCGCTGCGGTTTTCCTCGTGTTTAGCTGCAGATGCTGAAGGACCCGAAACGTCTCACAGGCCCCAGACCTCAGTGTGTGAATCCGAGCCACAGGAATTGCCAATAAACCTGCACGTTCCCATTGACACCGGCAAAGTAGACATTGTGCCTGTCGCTGCCTCCCCCCTACCTTTCATCATCGCACCAGAAGACCCAATGTCGGGGATGCTCGCCCTGTTGGCGGCCAGTGAGATGGCCCGGCCCAGCACGCCACTAGCTCCACCTCTCACGCCACAAACGGAGAACTCTCTCACGATCGGTGAATGCGACTTGACTGGGACTTTGGAGATGGTTGCTCTGGAGGGAATGGCCCTGCTGAGCCAGATGGCACAGCAAGAGATGGAAAACATCAGCTGCATGGAGCAGGGTAAGTCTCTGTTAAGATACATTGGGGCAAAACAAATATTTAGTCAGCCACCAATTGTGCAAGTTACAGAGGCCTGTAATTTTCATCAGAATTCATGGTCATTCACCTCATTCACCATGATAAAAATAGAAAAAAAAAAATCCATAAAATCACATTGTCTGATTGTCTCAAATAATGTATTTGCAAATCATGGTGGAAAGAAAGTGGTAATAATTGGTCAATAACAAATCTCAATACTTTGTTATATACCCTTTGTTGGCAATGACAGAGCTCAAACATTTTCTGTATGTCTTCACAAGGTTTTCACACACTGTTGCTGGTATTTTGGCCCATTCCTCCATGCAGATTTCCTCTAGAGCAGTGATGTTTTAGGGCTGTCGCTGGGCAACAGACTTTCAACTCCCTTCAAAGATTTTCTGTGGGGTTGAGATCTGGAGACTGGCTATGCCACTCCAGGACCTTGAAATGCTTCTTACAAAGCCACTCCTTTCGTTGCCCGGGCGGTGTATTTGGGATCAGTGTCCTGCTGAAAGACCCAGCCATGTTTTATCTTCAATGCCCTTGCTGATGGAAGGAGCTTTTCATTTCAAATCTTATGATACATGGCCCTATTCATTCTTTCCTTGACATGGATCAGTCGTACTGGCCCCTTTGCAGCAAAACAGCCCCAAAGCATGATGTTTCCACCCCCATGCTTCACAGTAGGTATGGTGTTCTTTGGAGGCCTCTCAGCGTTCTTTCTCCTCCAAACACAACGTGTTGAGTTATTACCAAAAACTTTTATTTTGGTTTCATCTGACCACTCTCCCCATCCTCTTCTGGATCAGCCAAATGCTCTCTAGCAAACTTCAAACGGGCTTGGACATGTACTGGCTTAAGCAGGGGACACTCCTGGCACTGCAGGATTTGAGTCCCTGGCGGCGTAGTGTGTTACTTTGGTCCCAGCTCTCAGCAGGTCATTCACTAGATCCTCCCGTGTGGTCTTGGGATTTTTGCTTACCGTTCTTGTGATCGCGGAGCCCTAGATCGAGCAATATTATCAGTGGTTTTGTATGTTTTCTATTTTCTAATAATTGCTCCCACAGTTGATTTCTTCACTCCAAGTGGCTTACCTATCGCAGATAGTCTTCTCAGCCTGGTGCAGGTCTACAATTTTGTTTCTGGTGTCCTTTGACAGGCCTTTGGTCTTGGCCATAGTGGAGTTTTGAGTGTGACTGTCTGAGGTTATGGACAGGTGTTGTTCAAACAGGTGTCCATAATACAGGTCAGGACAGAGGAGCCTCTTAAAGAGGGAGTTACAGGTCAGTAAAAGCCTGAAATCTTGCTTGTTTTATTGGTGAGCAACAACTTATTTTCCACCATAATTTGCAAAAGAATTCTTTGAAAATCAGACAATTGTCTGGAATTTTTTTCTCATTCTATCTCTCATAGTTAAAGCCACCCTGTGTAATATTTACAGCTGCTCCATATGCAAAAACATGTTAACTAATTACAAATGTGACCTTTTTAAGAATATTTAGCTCCACCACTTTTAAACATTTTTATTCATAGGCTTAGAATTTAACTTCTAAGGGTCCATGAGAGTGGAGGACTCTCCGTGTAAATGCGCCATCTTGAAAACCGGTGGTGAAGAAGGACAAAAAGGATGCGAGAATCGCGTTTTCGTTTCACATGAGCTACAGATATCGGTGCTTTCACCGTGACTTCACAAGTTGGAAGA
>JAPMNZ010934240.1:0-19382 GCA_029875035.1 Pomatoschistus microps | reverse complement strand
AAGCCAATTTTTTAATGTATTACGTTTTCTCTTGCCACTTATTCTGTCTAGAAATAACGGTACAGCATACTTTCCAGCAGTTCTATTATTATTACTCCTATGTGGGTCTCTCCCCTTATATTATTCTTCCTTTTTAACTTTCTATTCTTGTCTCTTCTTTTCTCCCTTCCCTCCAGTCACCCCCCTTCGCCTTATCTGCTCATGTCTGTGTCTCGCTGGCTTCGTAGAAACAATAGCACTTTCTAGTCGCGATCGCCGGCTTTGTCAGGACTTCGAACAGGAGAAGGAGACAAATGGTGCTGAGGGGAGGAAGAAGGATGTGAAGATAATAGGGTTCTGAGGTGATTAACATTGCCAGGAGTGTGATTGGCCCTTTTGTGTTGCCGCTGGCTGACGGGGAAGTGAAAACCCGAATGTGTGAGGTTTGGGCTGTCGGGAGGAAGTGAGACGTAGCAGAGGAGGACAAGTGCTGCAAGTTTGACAAGTCTCTAAAACTACAGAAGACGTTACAGCATATACTCTTTATATTTAGAAAGCTTGTGTAAGCTGTTTTTGCATGTGACCTTGGAAACTCTTGATCTTGGGAAATTGCAATTTTAGTGGTTGCAATTGGCCAATCACGAAGACTGCAATTATTTTAGACGCACCTTATTATACTGCTGCGTCACAATCAAATTGCCAAAACTAGCCTAATAAGAGCTTCAATAATGTAGAATTTTATCTTTACTGGGGTGCATTTTGACTGTTTCATCTTTTTTTGGAAAGGGAGTCGTATTTGCAGAAATAATGAACTGCTCCATGTGATCGTTTTCATTCATATTGTCTGATTTTGCCAAAAGTCTCTTGTTAAATATCCTGCCAAAAACCTTATGGGCATATAGTAACGGGGTGGAGTGTCTTGCCCATGGACTGTTGTTATCCATTTACCCACTCAAAGCTGTCTTTAGAGAAACTCATGCATGCTTGAGTGATTCTTCTTCTCTTGTACGTGAGGGACTGACATTCCTCTGACCATGGCCACCTACACTCACCATTTTTACTTACATTGTTTGCTGATTTTTAGACTTATAGAAACATAATCATAATTGAATAGTGAAAAAATATATAGCATAAATATATACAGCAGGTGCAAAAACAGAAGACGGTGCACCTATTGCACTTTGAGATGAATTGAGGTCATCTTTGACAGAGGGGAGAGTTATCGTACAGCTGTATCGAGTGGGTTATGAATGTTCTCTGTAGGAGGGAGAGAACAATTTAGTTGGAGAAAGGACTCCTCTGCTCTTCTATTGTCTGGTGCGGAGGGTGAGCAAGTTTTTGTTCCTGAATCTGTAATATGTGGACGATTTGGCAGCCTTGCACAGTACTTTTTGATGGGAAAACCTACTGCAACAATGTGCGGTGGAGCAGCACCCACGTATGAAGTAACGTTTTCCTGATGCACAAAAAGACAAAATGCAAAGCCGTGCTCTTTATATGGCATGTTTTTGGTCAATATTGGGTTTGGGTTAAATAAATTTTTTTAACACTAAGCCATGAGTGTCATTGATTATCATACATCAGACAGAATAATGCTTTTCTTTTGGGGAAAAATTAACTCAGTTCCAATGAGAGATGGCAGCCTGTTTGGACATTATGTTGGTGTGAGAAAAAAGTAAATGCTTTACCTGGGGGAGGATGTAATATATTTTTTAACAATTTAGAGAACTCACTTTAGTGCCAATTTTCTCCCTGTATGGCATCTAATAAACTGTATATTTAAATGCAGACTGTCTTAAGTGTTCACTGCATATCATCAAGAGCTACTTTTACCTTTAGTATAACATGTACACTGGGAAAAATACATTCTGCTCTGCTACATTCTTAATGTAAATGCATCACCTGCCAGTCACATCCATCTAAACGCAGAAAGACTAGTGTCCAGTCTACAAATCTTTTGGAGACAAGTGTACATTCTCGACTGCCAAAGACAATCTTTATACTGCCCTATATTGGGGAAACAGTCTCGTTGCGTGGCACCCCTGCGTCCTCCTGTGTGAGTGTCAGGGAGCAGACCTCTGCATAAACTAGGCCTGACACTCTCCTCCTTGCAGCTCCCACTCCCAAGTTTACACATGACACTGCTGGGGCGCACATGCCATTGTCCAGTGAGTCACAGCCAGAGTGGAGCGGACTAACTGGTCATTCCGCCTGACGGGAGTGCACACTGACACATGGGCCTCCTGCTGCAGCCACATCTCATTTTAGCCACGTGTGTGTGTGTGGTGGTGTTGATCCACGGGGCCATTATCCCGGGCATGACACACAGTTCCCGCTGAGCAGTCACTGTTGACACACACAAGCACAACCAGTGTAAGGATTTCACACAAGGCTGCACCTGGCAACCTCGCACCTGTGTCACCATAAGCAGGTGTCACTGTGGAAGAGTGGGCATGTGCTTACCTTGAACAAATATTTGTGGGAAAAATGTATTTTGTTCAGCTTCCAGGCTGTAATGTTCAACCATCAAAGCTCCCTCAATCAAGGTATCATTGGATCATTTAAGATGCACTTCCTGTTTCTAAAATATTGGACGTACGAAGCTTCAAAGCACCAAACATGACAAGATGGTCACAACATGAAGATTGATTTCAAGAATAGTCTAGAAATAGAATAGAAATGCGAGGCAGAATTCTCCTAGTCTCTCCCTGATCCAGCGCTTGTATGCAGCCTTCAGCTCACTCTGCTGACGGCACAATGCGGCTTGAAAGCATCAATGAAGTCATTCCCATAGAATAAAACATGTCGTTCCTCATAAGTCCTGGACACTTGCCAAATTGTCATTTCCCTTACTAATATATCATACAGAGGACTTTTGTTCACTGACTTTGCCATTAAAACATTTTCAGATTCCTTTAGTCTCTTCTTATCATTCATTAATCAGTTAATCAATTAGTCTATTAGTCCATGTGTAGAAAAATTATACCAGACAGACGTCTGACATTTCCTGGAGACATCAAGGGCTCTTTCTGTTACAATAAAATGATGAACATTGCAGGCATATCTCTGAAGGGATCTCAGTAAATCCCAGATACTACACCCTCAGTATCCAAGCTCTGCTTAAAGGGGGCTATTTCCAAAAAATCTGAAAAATCTGAAATGTTTTGCATTTAATGTTTTATTGTTTTATTTGGATGTAACAGCATATGGACGATTCTATACATTTTTACTGTGACATTAATTTGGCAATTTAGCAACCATTGCCATCACTCCTATAATTTTATGTAAATAAAAATAATCATGCATCAATATTGTTGATTATTGTTGATATTTTGTTTTTTTCTGACACATCATGGATTTGGGACAAACTGACAGAAGCGAGGCAACCCGTCTGGGCCATCAACCCTGTGACCACATTACATGCCAGGTACTGTGGGTGAAGTGTCCTACCTCAGGACACAACACAGCTTCTACAGATGCCCCACTGTGGCACTTGTTGTTCTGAGAGGTCTTCCATCACAGTGTTAACCTCAGAAGCTAAGCAGGGCATGGCTTCTGAGGTCTGACCATAATAAAATGATTCTTGATGTATAATGATGCGTGTGTAGACTACAGTATAGCAGACGAGCACCATATGTGCTCATAGAACTTCCTGTCATAACCCACATTATGCCTCGAAGCTGAAGTTAATATTTCATCCGGCGTTAAGTGAACCTGTAATGTAGGTGTACCCCTCATCAAACAGCGTCCATTTCACATGAGCTTTGAGCGTAGCTGTATCCTGTCCTGCCTCGGGCCTCAAGCATCAACATTCCATCAGTGTGCTTTGGATATGAGCTGTAGACTCCCCACTAATCAGGAGTCTGTGTGGACCAAGCTCCTGGAATCAAACTAAGATCATTTGATTCTCCACAGTTTGGCACTTTGATCCTGTCTCTCCTCATCTTTGATCAAAATATAAATTATCATTAAATTACATTTTCTTTTACATACATCTCTCACTTCTCTACCACGGAGCATATTACCCAACTTTTTCTTTTTGGAAGACGCTATGATATTAAAGTCTTCAAAGTCGAAATATTATGAGAATTAACAATAGCATGAGATTAAACTCAAAATATTATGAGATAAATGTCAGAATAATTCACAGTCTGTTAGTAATGGAAACAATGGAGCTCCATTGTACATAGCTGCTGAAGGTTTTATGTTTTCAAAAACTCTTAATACGACCTAATGTAATAGTGGTAGTATTTGTGAACTGTGTTAACAGCCCTATCGTGTCTCAATTGCAGGTGAAGGAACGCGGATTTATATAACGATTTCTCCAGGCAGCTCCTTCGCTTGGGGCAAGGACAGAGTACGTACGCGTGGACTGGTCGGAATTGATGAAATTGATATAACGTTGAACACCAACAGTGTCAGAGTAAATTAAAAGAGTAAATTCATTGAACGGAGAAGCGCTTTGTGCATTTGTGATTACATGTCATTGTTATTTTGACTATGACATTCATGTGAAAGAAAGCTACATTTTTTCTCATAGTGCAAGAATACGTTATATACAAAGGATTTCATCCATTCCACAAACACTTGGCGCGTACATGCTGTCTCAGCCGCAGGTGAAGGAGATGCCTTGAGGAAAGTTGCATACATCCGTTTTCCCTCACATGCGACTGAGACACGACAGGGCCATACGCACACACAGTTCACAACAAATAACACCACATTGGTTGTTACATTGGGTCTTCAGTTTAGTAAATTTGATCATAAAACTTTCTAGAGCTTCCGTTAACTCTAGACGAGGCGTCTCTGTTTATTTATTACAATAGAGCTCCATTGTCTACATTATGCACTGACTGAATTCGTATGACTTTTATCTCACTATATTTCGAGATAAATCTCATCATATTTTCACTTTAAAATGGACTACCACTATGACTATGACTATGTGAAATATAGAACTGGATTCTAAGACTGAACCGTCCATTTTCAGCAGCAAAAAGCATCGTTTCGTTTTCCTGTAATCTCTAGTTGAAGAGAGGGAAGTGTGTCAGAAAGCACATGACTTAGATAGAATGAGAAAGCTAAGAAAATGAGGTGTTTGTGAATACCACTTTGGTATTTTACCACTTTGTTTAACTTTATTGTCTCCTCAAACATGTCCAGTATCTTATATGCTAGAAAACAGCAACAACCACTTATGAGAAAGTGTTTTAGATGCAAAATAATACGTTTTATGGCACACACACCCACATCCACAAATTGTTGCGTAACTATTTTAAAAGGTAGGTTTCAAAAAACTTACTTTCATAAAGAAAGTAGAGCCCATGACAAACTATGCCAGAAAGAATGGCCATTGTTCATCCAGTAGGTGGCGCGATATTCATGTTAGTAACAGTAAGTCACAGAATAACAAAATTACAACAATAAACACCATAAATAACAATAAACCAATGGGAACAGGCAATAGAATACTTTGACACGTGTGTGTTTGTGTGCACGTGTGTTTGTGTGCACGTGTATGTGTGTTTATGTGTGCAAGTGTGTGTTTTGGTGGTTACATCTACAGAAAGTCGTTCTGCTTAGTATAATAATCAGACTGGCTCCTGGTGCAGACTCAGTGATAGTTTTAGCGATAGTCCACTTTTCTGTAGCTTTGTTTGGGGTGCACCGCTGGTCTGCTGCTCTGACCCTCCACATGGTCCCTGTCAGCCCTAGAGACACATTTACTGCTCAAACTGCCTCCACATGAAGCCTGTCCCTGGCTGTATACCTCCTGTCTCCATCAGCTCTGTCTCTCTAATATCTGTATTTTTGCTTGGTAGTATATTAGTATACCGTACCACCGTACTTGGTAGTATGGTAGTATATATTTGATAGTATGCCATTATTACATTTTTCCCACTTAGAGATATAGAGGTAGTCTGAACAGAACTACTTGAAGTCTCCCTCCCCTGACACTACCTTTTGTTCATCTGGGGAAATCACAAGCTATTCCCAGAGCCCTAAGACAAGTCTCTTGAGTGTAGTGGTCACCAACCTTTGGGACTGGATCTACCAATAGGTCACCACCTCATAGATACTCACATATTAAATATTAATAAAATGTATCATTGTGATTCATCATTATGAACATAGACAATGATTATTTGGCTAATTAGATTAGGCTAATTCAGTTACAGACCGCTTGTATTTGCAATCATGTCCTTTAGCTCATGACTCAAGGTGAGTTTAAGAGCAAAGAATGACCGGCAGTTAAGAACTTTGGTAATCGTTCACCTTAAGTTGGTTGACAAATTTCTCATTTTGTCATTTTATGCAAACTGACCACTCAGGGTAGAGACATTTTTAGAGTTACTGTAAGTTGAGTTGGCGGATTAAGCAGAATTCCTTCCAATGTCCAACTAGGTGAACTTAATCGTATCTATTTTTAACTTTGCCTTCAGAGAACACGCCTGCACAGTTTTCCCCTCCTGGATTAGGCATCAAACACACTTTAATGCTGGAGCTTTGGACGTTTCAAACAGGTGCGAGTGTCCGTTCGCTCGCCTTGTCTTCTGATGTTATGTTTCTTTTAGCTGCGCCAGCCGCATATGCTGTTAGTTTAAGTGCATGTGACTACTGACTCCTCGTGCGTCCCTAACCGGCTCTGACACTTCTGTGGCTTTCCGGTGGATCGAGTCTTGTGCCAAACTGCCAGGAAATCAATGCAACAGACTGCTCGTTCCATCCCCCTTCATTGTAATCTGCTGCACCATCTGACATAGTTTCTTTTCTTACTGTAGTCAAGATACTGTACGGCGTTGTCATGTAAGAAAAGGTATGAGAATGAGAAATGAGTTCAGAAAGCGTTCGGTACCTTGGCCTTTGAGCATTTACTTCTTAGGGAGTGGCTTCAGCTCAAGACAACCCAGTGACCCAGTGAGTGAAAGTGTCAGAATTGCAACATACCTTTTAATGGTTTGTGTGATTTTAAAGCTGGGGTACAAAACTTTCAAACAAGAAAAAAGTAACTAGGTAATCGAATCCATGTAACTCACTCCCAAAACATTCTTGATTGTTTGCCCCCTGTCAAGCTCAACCATTCAGCCTAAAGTGTCAAATAGTGACCCATTAAGCTGTTTCATATGTTTTTTTATAAGATGAAGACAGCATGTTGTCTGACTTGTGCTAAAAATAAAACTTTTTACAGGTGCTTCCAGTTTTGTTTTGTATATGTTTTTAAGGTGAATGAGGGATGAGGGAATACATTGACTTTTTCATTTGCTCTCACCTTCTTTGACTAAGAGGCTTCTTTCCTCCTACTCACATTGCAGAATACATGTGCCTTTACTGCAGAAAGAATCCACATTCCCATTTTAGCAATAATCATAGATATGTGAATATAAAATGATTGAAAATCCTGTTTTGGACAACAGTCCGCCAGACAAAGGAACTGTGTGTAAGATTTCCGCTCACTCTCTTAAAAATCATACTTGACCCATTCTGATCAAAAAGTTGATGATTTTGAGTTGATGAAAGATGATTTTTACCAAAACACTGGCCATGTTCTTTGATGACGCTTGATATGTTGGTTCTTAAGCTTTATATCCGGCCATTTGAGCTGCCAGTTTAACTTGTGAAATCCAGCTGGTTTTCATGTGTGTGCTTAACATGCAGGTAAGACATTTGCAGCAAAGGTTAAGATTGTATTTCTAGAGCCGTTATGAAAAACGTGAGAAATGACTACATTCTGTTCCTTAATATAGTATTTGGAACTGTATGTAGTTATTTATATGGACTTATGCATGTGTTTTGAATTTGCTTTCAGTGTTTCATAAATCACTTTAAATTCACTCGATTATTTGGTTGATTGATGAAGAATTGATTGACAATGGAAATAAGAAAACATTCCAGGACATATTTTTGTTGACTATCGAATGAGTCTGAACACACAAGAGAATCATTTGACTACATATTTATGAATTAATATTTAATTAAAGATATCTTATCAATAATCGCCCCGATCCAAGCTTGTCCTGTGCTCAAGAAACGTAGACAGGATTAGTTCCGCCGGTTCTGAAGTAAAGTTTAGAAATCAATACACACATTTGCAGTTGAGGTTTTGAGATTCTTCAGGGACTGACCACTACGATCCGACGCAGTCTTCTCTTTTTGTATTCTCCTCTTCCCCCACTGTCTACCCTTATTAAAAATGTAGAGGCTGCACTGCATATTTTAAATGTTCACGGTTGGATTTAAACGGCTCATGATATTTAGTACCTCCTCAGGGAGCGGCCGTGTGCGAGCTTAAGCCTTCCTCCTCTGACTGACTGGTGGTCCGAACGCTAAGGCGCTAATAATGACTTGTGTACTCACGACAGCGGCAAATACAACAGCCAAAGCAAACGCAGCATTGGATTTGGTGACGAGAGGATGCCTATTACCGATGCACTGCTCTGCTTTGGTGCAAATGTGTGTGTGTCTGTGTGTGTCTGTGTTTGTGTGTGTGTGTGTGTGTGTGTGTGTGTGTACGTACAATCGGCGGTCAATAAGTCATTAGCTTGGCCACCTTGATGTAGCGCTGGGTAAACGGTTTCAGCTGGATTGGAGTGTGCTCTTGAGGTACCTACAGCCGCATCTAAATGTGTGTGTGTGTTGTATTTGTGTGTGTGTGTGTGTGGAGCGGGGGTAGCAGGTGTCACGCTTGCTGGGGCCCTTCAGCTCTAGTGGTTGAGAGTGTTTCTGTCATGTTGTCTTTCATGCCGCCGCGTTTTTCTGGCTCCCAATCTGCTCCGAAGGATGCTTCAGTGAAACGCTATTGATTACCGCCCCCCTGTGCACAAATAAACATGCATTTGGTAGCAGGGATAAGACACCAGTTTACTCTTCCATTTTGTCATAATAGCCTGGACAATAATGGAGTGTTATTATTTGCCCTTAGGGATCCTATCTCCAGCATCTTGTTTTGAAGTACCTGCAAGAAAGACAAAGTGCAAACTTCTTAGAAAGGCCTCAAGCATTATGGATATTAAACCTGAATGTTTGATGTAGTAGCGTGTGGAATAAGAATAAGAATCAAGAAATGACTTGTATCATGAAATATCATTGTATTCATTATTTATTTGGATCCCCAGTAGCTTCTGCAAGTCTCATCATTACCCCCTGAATCTACAGCCGCCGAGTGAGTCTCCAGTTCTACTCACTGATTCATTCTTGGAAAATCTAGAGCTTATGATTTGCTCACAAAAGATACAGGATAAAGATAAGATAGATAGACTTTATTGATCTCACAATGGAGAAATGTACATGTCACATTTGGCATAAATATAAATAAAAAAACTAAACAGGAATAGTGCAAACAGGGAATGTGCAATGTCAATCTACTTTTTTGTAGGACCTTTCACTCTTTCAAAAGTGAGTAATAACATGGCTGTCAACTAAGCCTAATTAATGGAGACCAATTTCCAAAAGCTCATTGACTCTTACCGCCCATCAGAGTTGTTGGCAGATGCTTCCGAAAGTGCAGGTTTGAGCCATTTAGAATCATTGTGTTTCTCTATTGCTAGTGTGTTTATACAAGCTTTTCCTTAAAACAAGATGACTAAAGCAATATTCATCTGGTGCTTAATAATAACTCACCACACCCCCACACCTCCCACCAGCCCTCTTCAGGGACTTCCATCAAACGCTGGGCAGCTGAGTAAAGAGATATAAGTATAAGAAAAGAGCTTGTGCCGAATCTGCCGATAGCCATGATTTTTATTCTTGTGCAAGGAGGACAATGAGATCTGTTGCCTTGAGTGCACCCCGCTCTGCGCCGAGGAGCAGATTGTAGATTTTCTAAATTATTGATGCTGTAGGGGCTTAAAACTATATGGCTCGGTGTGCTGTTTGAAGTGAGAGCGTGATAGGAAATCTTTCATCCGTGACTGTGGAGAGCTAAAGCGTGGTCACTGTATATTTGCATGTGTGTGTGGGGATGTTACTATAAAGTAGGTGCGATGTTTTGAATGTTGTAAAATGTTACATCGTCTGTTGCATCTTGATAGCGTGTGTTGCGTTTGATGCTGGTCCTTGTTGAGTTCTGGTTTAGGTCTAGCTCAGTCCCAATTTTCATGTGCTAAAAAGAGCCAAGTCCAATTTCACTACAATTGAAGGTATGCACCCATACGATGCTTCCATCTGATACCCCAGAATGTCTAACCTATGTTATATACAGGAGGTTTTACTTTTACTCAGACATCATTGGGCTGATTTGTAATTGGTTAGTTGAGGGGAGAAAAAACATGCTTTAGTCTTCCTCTTCACTGGCATCTGTTCATTTCAGTTATGAGCAGATTTTGAAGCTAAAGTATCAGGATCGGTATCCGACTTTCCCAAAGCCTATTAACAAAGTCAGGATACCACTTTGATTGAAATCTTTACACCTATGAGTTGTATTTTGTGGTGTCTATTACATTATTATACTGGCTGTCAGCGGTCTTATGGCGATAAAAAAATTTCAGAATATAACATTATATAACTTTGGTGCCACTGATTTGCACATCAAACCGAAGCAGAATCATCTAGTGTAATACAACACTATGATATAACTTTTACAGTGCAAGCAGTATATACTTTAGATTGCATTTACCCAGAATACTGTATTTTCTAACAAATAATCATCTGTACCTAACCCTTTCAGAAAAGTTGCTCCTGTAAAGTCGACTTGTTTGTTATGCTCAAAAACTCTGAGTGTTGTTTAGTAATGAGCCCCGATAAAACGGTTGAGTGGCAGGTTACCCAGGGGTGCCGTAGGAGGGGGAAAGGTTAGAAGGATTCCGGGGCCTTTGACTGACAGCAAATCCCTGCAATAATAATAAAGGTTAACATTTAGCTGTCAGTCTTTTGTACTGTATCTACTCCTTGAATTCACTTAGTGTATTGTAAGCAAAGAGTATTCACACATAGTATACTTGTTCCAAATATAATTTAATATATACCAATACAAAGTATCATTATGCAATAAAGTATTCTTTTTTTTTTGGGTTGAAGTAGGTGATTGACAGCTCTAATAATTAGTCATGCTCCATAAATAGTCGTGGGCAGGAATCGACTCTCGCCACATTGCTGCCAGACAGAGATGACATTTGAAAATTTGCAAGACTTTTTTTTATTTATTTCTACACCGGATCTATAAAATGACTTTATGAAGTTGACTCATTGCGTGACAAGCTCTGTGCTATGTTTAGGTTAGAAAAGCCAGAAGTCGTAATGCATTATTTTTTACCAAGCACAAAGACGTGAGAAAAGAGAAAATAGAGTAGTTTTTGTGGAAAATTGTTTTCAAAATGATATGAAAGCTGAAAGCCATCCATTCCGGGTCCAAAGTGACCTTGTGGGGGCTAATTTATCAACGTAGCACCATGAGTACTTTGTTATACAGGTGACATTCTGAAAATTAGAATATCATTGAGAGGTCCATTTACTTCTGTAATTCAATGTGAACAGACTCATTCCACACAAATTTACGTATACAAGCCTTTATTTATCGGGCAGCACCGTGGCTGAGTGGATAGCACTTAGCAAGAAGTTTCTGGGTTAGAATTCTGGTCGGAATAGGGCCTTTCTGAGTGGGGTTTGCATGTTCTCCCTGTGACTGCGTAGGTTTCCTCCGGGTGCTCCGGTTTCCCCTACCACTAAAACATGTACAATAAGTCTGGCATGCGCCTCCTGTACTGGCGACATTACTCCCATCCAAACACCCAAAAGTTATAAAGCGCTTTGTGACGCTGGCTTGTGAAAGGTGCTATATAAATAAAGATTACTTACTTCCTTACTTACTTCACCTGTATATTAATTATTTTGGACAGCACTATGATTATAAGGTGCTATTTAGATTATATTTTAGCAGGATTTTAAAACTATGGTTGTGGGAATGAAGCAATTGTGGGACAACAGATATGTCATTGTTTCTGTGCATGCATGTTATATCTCATGCTTTCAACTGTTATAGCACAAAAGTGTCAAATTGTAAATATGCTGAACAAAAATCATCATTTGCATGGGTCTATATTTGCATAACCCCAAAACCGCAAATTTAACATTAGCTCTTTTGCATTTCTACTTCTCCCACACTTATGCAGAGATGTTCAAAAGCCTGAGTAGTGAATAATATACTCAATTTAACTTTTGAACTGCGAATCTTCCATTTCCCCCACAATCTGCCCACTGCGAAGGAAGTATCGGTGGGCTGCTGTTGCCTCGGGGCGGCTGCGGCTGTGCCCGGTGCTCGTCTCCTCTCATTTGCGGCCATTGAGCGCTTCTCTGTACTGTAGACCAGGGCGTTATTCTGACAGACTGCGTAATGGTCACTGAGGATTCTGACACATGCACATAAGCAGAGGAATCAAAGAGGAGCCTATTCCCTGCCAAAGAGAGTTTTATTAAATCAACAGCACATTTCTGAGCACATTTTTGCCACTGCAGGATATGTGCATTTTTGTAGAGGCGTCTGGACGATATGTACTCTAGTGTTATACTCAGGGCTCTCAACAGGAAATACAAAATAAGATGGACTTTATACTGCAGGTGGACACATTTTCACACCAATAAAGACTAGTCTTGTAGAAAAACTGCTGGAAATGATGGTAAAGAAACGACTGTATGTGATTCCATGGAAACAAAAAAGTTTAAACTATACTTTCGAAATCCGTACATGGAAATAGATCAATTAAATGCCTAAGTAACAGCCTTCACATCCAGAATGGGTCTTCTTCCATGACAATATATTTTAGATTAAAAAATCTATCCAATCTACACATATGAACAGAAACATACTACAGTACAAGGTTTGAGAAGGAGTTGGGTGAGGCAAACATAAATATCCTTAACCCACATTGAGCGAGTGATCTGCTCACATGGACGGATGGGCCATAGATCCAGGACTCGGGCTGTAGAATGAGGGCGAGGCTGTGCGATGCAGGACTGAGGCAGCTCTCAGGCGGGGAAGGGGTGCAGCCCAAAAGTCCAGGCCGTGGGGGAGGCAGTCAAAAGGTGCAGATAAAAGACCGGATTCAGGGGTCTTATCATCACGCTATGAAATGCACAGACTACAGCTGACAGATAAAGTAAGAAGAGGAGAGGGTAGTGATCATGTTACTACAGCAACATGTCTGCATGAGCTTGATTAACAATCTGTGCTTTTAGACTTAAAGGTACAGTATATAGGGGGATTTTCCCAATTTTTGAACAAAACTTTCTGATCTTATTTGACGTGCACATATTGCCAGAATGATTGACAATTGGGAGAACCGATAGTCTTGATGATCCATCCGGAAGTAAGAAATCCTCCTATATACGTTTAAGGTTGTATTTCAAGGTCATACCTTAGGCGAAGTCTAGAAGTAAGTCATTTGGGACTTTAACCAGTGCTTTTTTGGTGCTGTAATGAGCTCTGAATCCTAAATTGAAAGATTGCTTTTTTTTTTTTCTTAGATGGCATCATAGTTGTTTAGCTGTAAGGTTGTTGAGGATTTAAAACATAAAAGGGCAATTAGAAATTGTTTTGTAAATTGTTATCGATTCAGGGTCAGTCTTCGCTACCAACAAAATGTGCATACATTTGGCTCCACATTCCCGCTCAAATAGCCTGTTTGAGCTAGCTCTAATCAGCCTGTGCTAGCTCTGAGGCTAACACTATTGGTGACGGAAATTGTCAGTACACTCCTTATACACGTTTATACTAAAAACCTACCACTTGTGTGAAAATAAACCCTGGTGTTGAATCAAAAAACGTCATCAATGTATGGCATTGGTGACTTTTTATTTGATCAAATATATGACTTTATATTTTGATCAATAGAACATCTGAAAATGTATTAATGAAAGATTTTAATGTTATACTATGGAAAATTGCAGGAGACATCTGAAGACTGTCCACACAGTACATATGTGTGTGCGTATGTGCATCTTAAAAATACAATTATTCAGCTTCAATCTAAAATTATGAAAGGGAAAAACTATTTTCACAACATTCATGAAGTGATTAAGCCAATAAGCATTCATGATACGTGCTCTGTTTGTACGGGGGTTTTGTGAGTGGGAATTGATTTGTTTTGGTCCCACATAATAAAGACATTTCTCATTCAGACATTATTACCTTTTTCGTCTTTCCTTTTGTCCACCTGTTTCCAATGGCACGGCACATTTGAATAGCGGCAGAGTTCGAAGCCATCTTTTCTTAATGAGTCCTATTCAGACACGCGTTAGTTTTGGACGTCTACAGAAGGCATTGTTTGGCTGGCCTCCGGAGAAGTGAAGGAGAGTGGTGCGTCTGCGGCGGCCATTACGGCCCCGTGTGTCATTAATCAGCGGTTGATGAGAGGAGTTTGGAGCCAAGATGGGGCCCATTACTGCTGCGGAGCTCTTAGGACCCCAAGTGTTTGCACATGCGGCGGTCAAACAATGAAGGAGGTACTAATGCGAGAAACAAAAGGATGAACGAAAATCATTATCCCCTTTTTCTCAAAAGAGCAACAAACTGCATTAGTGAATGTTTTCAGCAACTGGAGAGCAGTGACAAGTTTAGGAGGTTTTGCAATTAGCCAACTGCCTTTTGGACCTTTTTTAGTGATGTTTTTACTTCTGTTTTGATCGGATGCTCTCTGTAAAATGATAAAATCTGTGCCACAAAACCACAGATAAATCTATTTAGCATCTTATTTGAAACATCCATACATGTATTTGTAGCGCTCAGACTTCTGCCAGGAGGCTCACTTCCATTCATTTGAAATAATGTTGGATCTAAAATCAAGTTATTTGTTGTAAGGGAAATTTGACTTTAGTAAATTTAAAAAACAGCCTTGTGTATTGGTCAGTCTGTAATGAATAGACATGTATTTTGTATTCTAGTTGCCAGAAAACTGAATATTCCATTCAGCCCCAGTTTGCCAGTTACCAGGCATTTCCTACTCAATTTCCATGTTGTTAAGGCAAATGCGACCTTTTTTTGACAATGATTGTAGCTATACGTTTATTCAGTTCACTTGCATCTAGATTAATATAGACATTTCTGTAGAAGTGTAGCTATAGTAGGAAAAATGAAGCAAGAGGATGTCAGCCAATCGGAGAATTATGGAAATAAAAACTGGGGGTAGTTGAAATGCATTATTTAACTTCTTTACATCTTTTGTGGAATTGCATTTTAATGTCACAGCACATCAACATAACTACCCTCCTCTCCTCATGCTTTCTTATGGAGTAGCGAGTTTTAAAAGTTTAAAATTATATATATTTAGGTATACTACTTATTTACTCTGCATCATTTTTCTCTAACTTTTAAGAAACCATTGCTCTGAGGTCTCCTTTATCACCACTCGCTGTTCTTTACTGTGTGTATTACACGTATGATTTGGCAGAAAGGCATGGTCATTTTGGTACAAAGGGAAACGTGATAAGACTCATTTCTTATTTTACATTTGCGATATCAAGGTGACTCCAAATTATACATTATATACACATATTTCTACCACTGGCTACAATGAACTGGATCCATGAGGAGCCGGGGCTTAGAAAGTCACTGAATCAATAGTTTTTAAATTTAAGCTATTTGAGATTGAGCGAGATGTAAATAAATAGAGAACATAAAACAACAAAAATCAATTGTGTAGTTTCCTACTAAATGCCAAAAATAAATTAAAAAGAAAAAAATCAAGAAAATATTTTCCAACACATTTGAGAAAGGTTTTACCCCAGTTCAGATTTGATAAGTTTTGAAAGCAGCCTTTTATGTTTTACTTCTGACTATAATTTTATTGCCTGAGAAACATGAAATGCAAAGCTATTGTGGCCAACTCATGTGTGGTCACGCTTCATCCTGCGCTGGTCTGTTAAAGTCACATTATTTTGAAAAAAACTGTTTTTCAAAATAATCAAATCACAATTTTGACCATTTTAAGACTTCACAATCGGGCACTTTCCCTGTTTTTTAGAGTGTACTGGCGGATACATTAGGTTCCCTTCTCATTAAGTGTTGCGGCTGTGTTCGGGGGCCGTGGACTGGATCACTGTGCGCCTGGCCGTAGGGAGCAGAGGGGAGTGTGCACGGCTGGGCGCAGTGCGGAGGGGTAATGAGGTGAGAGGACTTTCTGCCAGAGGTCGAGTGTTGGTTAGCGGCGCAGGTAAACACACCGGCTGCTCCCAGACGGTGTCCCCAAGGCGGCCATGACACTACGGGAGGGGGAGGAGAAGGGATGGGAGAAGATGGATGTCGAGCCTGAAGTGCTGGGTAGAATAAAATGGTAATGCCTCGTAGGTGGTATGGTTGGATCTACCCTGCAAATATACTGTATAAGAGATTGTACAAGTCTCCAGCCTGTTGCTTGGGGGCTACAGCTCGCCACCCTATAGCTCCACATAACTTTGAGGAATGCAACACATAATGCTAGGGCTGTGACATAAATGTAAACATTGCAATTTAAATAGATTGCGATTATGGAAATTGAATTACATAAATCATGAATAATTTGTATTAGCATTAGAAGACAACAAACAATTAAAGCCACAAGTGGTAATGAAAGCCCTCTTGCAGCCGCCTCCCGGGTGCCAGTCCCATTAGCAACATCCGATGAATTTGCAGCCTGATAGTGCCAGAAGTGCGCACAGAAAAGCTAATTCATGACATGGTATAAGTTTGTGCAATGAAAAACCTGGGCAGTTGTGTGTTGCATATTGTTGTGTTCAGGGTCATTCTCTGTATTTGTGAATGCATTTCTAGCTTCATTTGACAAACATTGTGCTCAAAAAGCTCATTGAAAGAATTCAGGGTGCCCCCAGTGGCCAGGTGTGGGACTTACAACTTTTGCGTAATGTAATGTTTTGCTCGTCTCAGTTCATAAATTACACTCGTAGTAGGAGTCCTATTAACAAGTGTCCTATTACTTTGTGACAGGTGGCGCTATAGAGTCCATATTGGGTCAGCACGAAGGCCTTATTCGCCATGGCATGGGACGAAAACGATGAAGAATTTTTAACTATTTTGAAGGGATTATATATCTTTAATCCGTCCAGATTGGGAAATGAGATGATAGAAGTCTGCATAAAGAAAAACCAAACCAACCCAACCCAACTTCTGTGGGTCACAGAGGGGTACTCTGACTGGCTTTCACGCTTGTCTCATGGAGATCTAACAGTCTTCCAAATTTTGTTTCCAAAACATTTCTCCAGAGGGTCTGAAAAAGTGAAATTTTGGTGGAAAAATAATAATAATATGAAACCAACAAACAACAATAGCCCTCTCCAATATGAATTAACAGCAGAAGTGGCCAAAGAAGCGTAACATTTGCTCGTTTGCTTCTACCCCAGAGAAAACTAGCTTTAAAGCCAAAATGGAAATGTTATTTTATGTGCATTCTTTTGTCCTCGCCCATCTATTTGTCATTCCAGTGATTTTGTTTTGTTGATAAAAAGTAGAAAACATTCAGAAAGCAGGATTGTTTAATAATGAGTGAAAAAAATCTTCACAGATTACCAAGCACTAAATATTGCTGAATAATTCAATAAAGTCCTTTCTGTGTTCTCCACAGTTTGAAAAAGTTTTAATACAGACAACATATTTATTGTGACAGGGAAAAGGTGCATCTTTGCCATTTCTGTTGTAATAGAAGCTCCCTTATTGAAACACGTTGGCAACTCCTGCAATATGTATTATATTTGAGACTAATAGGATTTAAAGGTTCTTGATTCAGTTTTGATTTCACTTTCGTCTAGACCTGACTTGATCTCCCCAAACTCGACTCATACTTAATCCTGCTGCTTGTTTCCATTGTTTTGTTGTTGTTGTAATCTTAAATACATTTGTGGCAGAGTACCAACTTTGGGATTGGAGAATTTGGATTGATTGTGATAATACTTTGGACTGAACGAAATACAACTTTTGGTTTGTTTTGATGATGAAGTGATGTTGTAAAATCATAACTACCAAAAAAATAGTTTTCTCTTTTCTCCTGGAGAGCGTTCTCATTTGGATTAATCTATAGAAAAGGGATAGAAAAAAACTGCCTTGGAATAATAAAGGGCTGACTTTTACAACTGGCCAATTCTGCATATATCTGTATTAGTCAAAGCGAGACAATTCTTGCAGATATTCTCTTTCTAGTGCAGCGCAAACAGCTGTGTGTGGGCAGACGGGGAGGACTGTGAGTCGCATTGAAATAGTGACCTTTTTTCAAAACGCTGCTCCTGTTGTTCCATTTGGCCCTGCAAAAAGTTAGATTTTACTTCATTATTCTCATATTACAGTGTGTGCAAATACGATACCATAGTTAAAGCTTGAAAAACAATGGTTTGGTTTTAAAAGGTGTACCGTCATCACACGTTACACTCCCGTCTCGCTAAAGCTCACATGAAATATTGACATTTTAAAAGCCATAATAGAAGTGTGTTTTTTCTGCAGTCAAAAATCCATTGCCTATTTTACGCTGTGTTATGTATACGACACTATTGACATTGACTTGTTTTTATTGACCATTTTTTATGGCACTGGGAGAAAAAAATCGTTGTTAAAATGACTTGAAATATGAATGTGATTAGATTTGCTTTCCCTTTTTCTTATTGGATTTTGGAGTTTTTAGACTTCCAAATATATAGCAAATAGTCTTTGTTTCTTCATGGCTCAATGTTTGGTCCGAGTTGGGTAAAACAATGTATTTTCTTCAGCACATAGTTTATACAGTATGTTGCCACATGAATGATTGAGTCTACTGTATCATATAGAGGTCAATATCTGAGCAGTCCGGTGTCTGCTCGGCTCTGGACCGCGGTGATGATACTGGACACTCAACATTCAACAATATTTATGGAAATGTATCAACATTTATCAACACTAATGGACATTGGTCAACTGCCCCAATACCAATGTGTTTTCTGTTTCTATTTCTTGTGTTTGAACAGTTTGATGAATTCAACGATTCAGTTCAACCAAGATAACTACTGTTGTGATTTAGGGCTATACAAGAATACAGTGAATTGAATTGAATTGCCCGAGGAGCCCGTCCCTTACTTCTCATTGACTTAGATAGACATGATCTGAAATCCAAATACGAATTGTGTGAGAAAAGCAGCTATATCGCTTGCTAAACAATCTGGAATGTCACACAACACATCCCGATGAAGCTCATGGGTCACAAAGATTAGAACTATGCTATACCCCTGATCAAAAATCTATGCTATACCCCTGATCAAACCTGGAAGTAATTTATTCTTGTCAGGACTTTTGCATTTGTACACTGTATAGTGAGTCAAATGATATGAATAGAGAAAATATATTTACAATACAAACATGATATGAATTATGTTTCCCACCCTATTTATTTTAAAAGTCAAGACACATCACATTGTACAGAGACATAAGCTGTGTGCCTGTTTCCTTGTAATACTGTTGTGAT
>JAPMNZ010934238.1:0-16754 GCA_029875035.1 Pomatoschistus microps | reverse complement strand
ACACCAAAATTAGTCTAAATCAGTTGAGAAACCCCTGACAATTTTTTGGCTGTCACCTTGTGTTATGAAAGGTCCAACCTGGTCTTTGAGTTGTCTGCTCATGGATTTGGAACCAGGTCAAATGCCTATTTCTTTTTTTTACAGTGAATTAAAAATGAAGCGTTTGGACCATCATCTGAGTATATAGATAGAAAGTACTCCATATATAGCAGTATTAGTACTAGGAAAGTTCAGGAATCATGCGCAAATAAACATAAGGCAGATGTGCTCGGCAGATGTGCACATTTCTTCTTTTGCACAATCTGAGTGTCTCTATCCTGCCAATGTGACATGTAAATTTATCCTCTGTGAGATAAATAAAGCACATCTTATCTTATCGACCAGCCTCTGTCTCAAAGAATATCACACCTCTCGAAATCCTGCTCTTTTGACCTAACTGCAGTAAGCAGTTGCTGTACACGAGGCCTTTAACTACTTGATTGCAAATTTGCCTCTTATGGTTCTAACCGCTGTACCACCATGCCGCTTTCCGACGTGCGGGAATGCACGGGTCTTTTGAATGTCACCACTTCTAGACATTTTTATGAGAAAATATTTAGACCATGGTTGTTTTTGTGTGGATTGGCTAAGGTTTCCAGGATAATATTACACTTGACTTATTTATGCTTTAAAACATCATTATAGTGATATTTTGGATTAACACAAATGCCCAAATTAATTGACTCTCTCAAGCTTTAGCTAGAGAGCGTTCTTTCTCATTCATTCATGAGAGGTAGCAAAACTCCTTGGTCCACATTGATGACGCGGAATAAGCTAGAGGAGCCCACCCCCGGATGATTGACAGGGGAAGAAATCAAAACAGCCAAGTCCATACTTGGACATTTCTGTTATTGCCATAACTAAATATTAAGGGTCTGATTCTGGATCGCGGACATGGGGCTCTACATGGCAGATCACCATTGTTGGAAAAGTTTATGAAATTACTCTGTACCGGCAAAAGCAGAACAGTTGACGGCTTTCACGCTAACTTGTTTACCTCCAACTTAGCGTGAGGCTACAGGGCTCACAAGGACAGGAGCACAGATCCAGCTGTTTTCAAGTGAGGTGACATCACCACTATACAAGAAATGGCTATCATTTCACAAGTTTTGAGTGTTGTATGGTGTTTCACTCAAATTACTATCATGTGTGCTTAGGATGGAGTGTGAAAAATAAAGAGCAAAATATGGGACCATTAACACAATTGGCTCTTTGGAATGTTGTGTTGTCAACATAAACTATTATTAGAGAAGAGGAAGAAATCCGAGGCACTCTTGACTTTGAAATAAAAATTCTTTAATGTACAGGGATAAACTATTCTTTGTGACATTTTTTCCTATCTAGTATCTTTTAGAATCAACCAAGAACAAAATAATAAGAGTAAAACAAACGTTAATGTAATATGTATTTGATTGTATGTCAATTGTAGTTTCTTTGAAACAATAAAAAAACAAAATAAAAACTTTGGTAATGTTTACACACATTTTTATAGATTGAACAAACTTTTTTTTCTCTAAAATCGATCACTGCACTCCTAAAATATTTACATAATGAAAGCAGCGTTCAAGAAGAACATGCCTTAACTTGAGGACCATTCTGATAATTCACCAGAAAACAGGCAACATTAAACAGTTTGTCTATGCTTCCAAAAATAGACACAGGAACGATGTGTTCAAAAAGTTTGTTGTCCTTTACCCTCCTGATGCAGCGTTCCACGTGAATCCTAAGCCGAGTGAGAGGCTCAGTCTGCAGAATGTCTTCTTTACTCATTTGGGTTCTTCCTGAGAGGAAGCCTGGACAATAAACTTTGCAGGGGGCTAAATTGTCAATCTGAAAACCCTTGTCAACCATAACTGCCATGTCCTGCTCTAGCACACCAATTATGCCTGACTGTTTGAAGATCTCGCTATCGCTCATGGATCCTGCGTACAAGGCTGAAACAAATGTGATGGCACCATGGGGAGCCATGCCAATCATGGCCTTGAGTGTAGTTTGAGACTTAAGTGATGAAAATACTGATGGCTTCTCACAGTAAATCTCTGTGCAGTCAAGTACCACTTGTGTGTCAGAAAATGACTCAAACTCCGGGGGAAGCAGAGCCCTCACAAGTTCCCGCGGCAACCAGAGACGTTTGCTTCCAAGTAGCTGATAAAGGAAGTGGGTCCAGGTGGTTATAATCTTGCTTACAGTTGAACAGTGAATGTTAAACCTTTTAGCAAGATCGTGAGGTAGAAGGCCAACAGAAAGGTACACGAGGAACATGAAAAGTTCATCAATAGCAGGAAGTTTCTGAAAAAAAAAATTATCATACATTGTATTGCATGTATTTAAAAACATTTTCCAATAATATGCTAAAGTGTGGTCAGAACTGTCCTATGTTTTGCTAATTGGATTGATTATACATTTTAGTCTGTTTTGTGATGTAGTTAGATATATTAATCAGCAGGTGGCACTCAGGACCACAAGATACACTGTTGAAACTTGGCCATGCATAAAACCTATTTGAGACATTCATTCCCATCTGCAGTGTTCAGGTGATATGTGTGATCTATCCAGTCAAGTGCATGAACTGACATCATATACTGTATGTATAAAGTAAATCCGTACCATGGATTTATGAATGTCTGTAGAGGTGTTGGTGTTGGTAACCCAAATCATTTTAGTCTTTGCATCTGACTCAATCAATCTCCAAAAATATTCCAAATGACGATAGGAGGCAAATCTGTGAATGTAATAAGATGTTTTATGATGTAATAAGATGTTATATGGCATTAGATAAAAAATAAACACTTACCGCGTGAAAAAGCGAATGTCATCGTCTGAGCCGGAAAAGCGCTGCAAACAGAGGCGGCTGTGTAGTTGTTTCTCCTCCAGTTGCTTCCGACGTCGCTCAGTCTCAAGCTGATGCTTATTTTCAGTCTGTGCAGCTGATTTTGACAAACAGTAATCATGTTCGATTACTAAAACCTCGTTTTCAGAGTATGAGGTATCATCTTCTGCAGCAGGCCTCTCTGCCTCTGGTTCCCAGACACTAGGCTTTGAAGTGGGCAGTGTGTAATTGTTCCATTCAAACAATATGGGCACAGAACCCTTCCTCAACTTCCTCAAACCTTTGCGTGTTTCAATTAAATCTCCCAGTTGAAAATGACGGCTACACACCGGTGTACCTTTGGTTGGTGCAAAGTGTTCTCTCCTGATGTTTACCAGCCACTGTCTGCGCATTTCATCTTCAACCGGGAAAGAATGGAAACTTACTTTGCGATTATACCGTGACGAGACAGTACAAGAAGGCACACAGCAATGTTGTGAAGACGATCCTAACACTTGAAAGGTTAAGCGTTTCGTTTTAGTGCCGAATAAACTCATTTTAGCGCGCTTCCATATCACACCAACACTACAAAAACAAAGGGGGCAGGACTGGACAGGAAGTGCCGACGCTAAGTCACGAACCCGGAAAAGGGCGGTCATGAGACAATCCCGGATCTAGCTACAGCCATGAGTCCATATCTTTGGCAGCTGAAAACATCTCAAAGGGTCTTCATTCTTATGGAAACAATATGTATATGTATCCTGTCTTTTTGATCTTCCTTTTATTTGTATGCTCTGGAAACGTAATGGTTCTAGAAGGAAACATGGCACTTTTCCTTTGTTGTGTGTAGCGTGTGTGCGTGTCTTATTTTGATTCCACACAACATCATATTCAGTTATCAAAACGTACATATAAAAAGTCATACCTTCACTGTATCATTGTTGCCTTGTAGCTTGACTATGGCCTTTTCTACTTCAGAAACCCCACAACTTATCTCAACTTGTTTCTCTTCTACTTCACTCTGAAAATAAAAATATAAAAATAATATAGAAACAAATATACAATTCCAAACATTACCAACAGCATGAAAACAACAGTTACCTCAATTTTGGCCCGTGCCTCCGCTACAGACGCAGTCACGTGACCTGCGTGCGTCTCCGTCTCGCAGCTGGAGCAGACGCAGAGGCCGTGCTCCAGACAGACGCGCACCAACGGCAGACTGTGCACTTCACACGTGGGGCACTCGATGTCATGAAGGGGTTCGACCAGACGGTGATTCTCAAACTTCGCGTTTTCCAAATGTGGCCTCAGATGGGACGTGCAGTAGGACACCAAACAAGTCAGGCAGGATTTCTCAGCGCGACTTGGACTGTCCATGCAGGAATCACACATGACAGCTTTGTTTAGCGGCTGCTCTTCCGCGGAAATGTGATCCTCTTGGCTGGAGTTGTTGGTAGACGCCATGGTGAAATGATCACTCTTTTGTGGAACTTATCTCTTGTAATAAACTCCTCTGCTGCAGATTTCAGCTACACTGCAAACATCTTGAACGCATAAAGAGGGGAAAAATGCAAACCACGCCTAAAGTTTTTGTTCCTATCCAGTGTACTCACTTTACAGCCCTCCCAGTCCCATAACAGAGCTTAGGAGATACGTTTGATACAGGAAAGGAAATGACAAGTGCATCATAGGAAGGGAGTGAACGTCCCATTGCTTTGGTCCAAAAATGACAATAAAAACAATGTGTATTTCTGTGTAAAAAAGGGGGGGAAGTATTATAGAATAAATATAGAACCATTGTTTAGGTGAGTGTGACAACGTTTTTTTTTGCCCAAGAAAACCCTGTCAGGACTGGGACAGAAGTTTTACACAAAAAGGGTACACATATTTCAATTGATTGTGTGTTGTCAAATTTAAATACATTCGCACACAATAATTATCTAACAAGAGAAGTAAAGATATGAGAAACATTGATCCTATAATTTCATGTTTAGTCCCCTGTGGTTGTTATGGCTATTGCATCCTAAGTCTCCAACCAGGAAGTAATATTATAAATCTTACTAAACATTGGAGGTATAGGTAAAACTAGAGGCCACATTCTTTAATAAAATATAAAAACCACCTTACCGTAAAAAGAGTGGTGGAACGGTTAACTTTAAACTTGAGATTTGGGTAGGAAACAGCAACTCTTTTCATCTTTGAAGTTGTTTTTGAGGGGTCATTTTACATGTGAAGTGTTTGAGGGACACATGGGGGGGGCCCAGGGGTATCCAGTGAACAACAATGTCTTGTCAGAAGCATGCAACACACAGATAAAATGCTTCCGGACTTCACAGCAGGCTACACTGATGTTGTAATCCACGGCATACACTAGTTTCTACTGTTTCCAAAGAGTGACCAAATAAGGAAATACCTTTGACACACATATCAAAATCAATAATGCACAGATTAGGAAAGGGTAATTTATAGGATATAAATAACTGCTGTTAGACTCTGGACTCTGGACTCTTGGAACATTCATTAAAAAGAGGAAAAAGTTTGCAAACTGAGTCAAATGCATAAAACAAGAACACAAAAACACCACATAGAAGTCGTGATGGCGGACAACTATACAGTTACACTCTTATTGTGAGCAACGTACCATAACAAAGAGGGGAAAAGTCAAAAGAAGCAAAAGGAAATGTAGTTTCTTTGAGCAGGTAAACAACTGCTGGCATCAAGTGCTTGTTTGTGCCTTTCATTAAACTTTAACAGCGGTTTACAGGAAATGCAGACAAATGTGGCTTCACTGACTCATTCAGACACTAAAAACAGAAATATTTTATTGCACACTTTACCACAGTTGGCAGGACTTTTTTCTTTGAAGCAGCTTTATAATATGCTCTGATGAAAGTGTGTTTTATAGCCATGTCCTGCGTAGTTCATTTGCTTTGTGCATTTTGTACAACAAATGATAACAGTGTTTTTTGTATGCTCCACATTGTTCTTGTATATTCTAATTTAGTTGCACTTTCATATCAAATTATGTTTGTTAGATTCTTCTGAAGTTCATCATACAACATTTTGGCCCCTCCACCCTCATCAGCTTTTAAGTTTGCTAAAAAACAGTTAATGTTTGACTTCTATTGTGACACTAGGCTGACTTACAACATAACCAGTAATGAGGTCACTTTGAGCAAGCCACTGACTTATTTATGACAAACAGGAATTATGTGTACTCATTACAACTGCTGTCTGGATATCATTTCATTATTATAAGGCAGAATTCTGCCATTTACAAAAGCACACCTTCAGCAGGATAACATTATCCCTGTTCAACAGAAATGGCTGTTCCCACATTATCACTCAGATGGCAGGTCACATGGTCACCTAGTGGCCAAGCCAGGAAAAGAATAACACATTTTTATAAAGTGAAACATTTTGATTAGCTTTTTAAATAAGTTGACAATAAACAATATAATAGTAAAGGGCAATATGTGTAAAAAAGTGTATGTTCTAACAGATTTTTAACTACACCAGACAATTTGATCAAATGCGTAACAATACTTCATTTATTTGTGTTCACAGTAACATTAATGTATGCATTTGCAGAAACACATGTTGTCATCACAGGCAGTACATATAAATCTTGCTAAATCTTTTTCTTCTAAATTGTGTTTTGTGTTCTGTGCTTGAGGTGGACAAGCACAGGTTCACTGCTCATCCTACATTTGAGCCACACATGGTATGAACTAATGTAAACATGCACATAATACCAGAAGTGCTAAAATAATATAAAACACATACATACAAGCACATTTTATGGCACAATGCAGACACATGGTATGGCCAGATTTACCCCACAGGGGCAACATATTACCGGGACACAGGGCCCACAATAACCTCTCTGTTAACCATGCTGCATGGCATTAAGGAACAAAGAATGGCACTGAAGTCGGGGAACTCTCATTCAGTTTGTTTGGCCATGCAGCACATGAAACCCCTATGGAATTTCTCTATGAACTGCACTGCCACAGAACGGTGACACCCCATCTGCTCTGATTGGAAATACTGTTGTCGTGTTTTTTTTTTTTCTTTTCTTTTTCGTGGTGTTACACAGGCTCCATTGTGCATTGTTACAGTGGGTCACCAAAGTCATAAATTCCTATCATCTTTATATTAATTCGTGAGATTCATTTATCTCCAGTGACCTTTAAAGTGGTTGAGCCCATGGCCCACAGACCATGAATTCTAATTGCATCTGCATAGCAACAGATAGAACCACTAATAAAGCCATACGTCTTGTCAGATTGAATATCGGGCTTGCCGTACTTACAGTTCAGTATCCTCTATAGTCTCTGGATCTTCTATTGTCTCTAGTCGTCTTTTACAGGCGTCTAATATCTTTTTCCGAGGACCTAGGGGAATGTGAATACTCTTCAGGTCATTGTCTGAGCACAGCAGCAGGGCTTCAAGGTCGATCTTTTCCCGTTTGAAGATAGAGAAGAACTCACTCATGCTCTGTGTGGCCAAAAACACTTCTAAAGGACTGGAGTCAGCTTCGTCGTCATCGTCCAGGCCTAGTTCAACCTCATCCCAAGGCACCTCGTCGATGTTCCTCTCCTGCAGGCTCCGGGCGCTGCCTATACTGTCTTCATCCATGCTAGTGTAAGGCTGCAGTCTACTACGCAGCCGAACAGTATTACCAGACTGCGACACGCTCATATCGTCCCTCCGTCCGAGCTCAAACATCCCCCCGCTTACATAGTTCCTTCTGAAGACCATGGTGCCCAGTCCTGGTCTGTTAAAGAGGGAGTCGTGGCCTGAATCAGTGCTGATCTCGGAGTAGTCCACATCCGGTCCATGGAGGTCCGGCTCGCTCATGGCACGTGAGATTGCGTCGTCGTTCTCTCTGGGGAACATGTCGCGAACGTTACGGCGCCCGCGGTCTTTGGCGGTCAGGTAGGTCCCCTGTTTGACAAACATCACGTCGTTGCCCAGCTGGAGGCCGGATAGTGAGCGAACACTCTTCCGTCCATCCTCGTAAATCTTGAAGGTCCCATCTCCTTGTTTTCTCTTGTCCAACTTTTTCTGGATCTTTGCCTTGCCTCGATTAGTGGCATGGAGTGTAGCCTAGCAACAAGCACATGCTCAAGTCAGTAACAGGATGACGAGAAAAGATTTTAAGGAAACAAATCTAGTGTCAGAATGTGCAATATGGAAGCACATGTGTCACTGTCACTTTACTTTTCTGTGCAATAATAACTTTAATAATGTCAGAATGTGTGTGTGTGTGTGCGTGCGTGCGTGCGTGTGTGTGCCTGTGTGTGTGTGTGTGTGGCGCACCGCACAACCACTGCTGTCTTCTACCGATGTCTTTTATCACTGTTTTCCAGCTGTCTTCATTCCAAGAAGGCAATTTATTGAATCATAAACATAAGACTATATATTACTTGAACTAGAATACATAGTATTTTATAATTGCGTCTTATTATGCTTAAAGGAAGAGATTGTATACTTGTTTCTTCATGTTAGATTTTTATTTTATTTAGTATAGAGTTACTGTACATTTATCTTGTGCGGTGTGCTCCTCATTCCTAGTGTTCTGTAACTGGTGATGCAACACTGAAATTTCCCCACTGTGGGACGATTAAAGGATCTCTTTATCTTAATCCTAAATAAACAAAGACTCACCTGAGAGTATGGCACGCTGACAGTTCCTGGGTTGAAGTTTCGCAGTTTGTGGCTGACGGAGCTTCCTGTATAACTGGAGAAGCTCATGGCATCTGAAGCGGACGCCTCAGAAGATTCTTTGTGAAACTTCTTCTCCATTCTCTTCTGGTGTTTCTTCTGCATCTTCATACACTCCTTAATCCGTCGCTCTGCCTCTTGAAAAGCCCGGTCTTTCAGTTTGCTGACCAGCTTGGGGTTGAGGCTGGTCTGCTTAGCCGCTATGGAATCCAGGTATCTGACACAGTCCATGTGGTTCTTTGTAGCTGCCATGTCCAGTGGAGTGTGGTAATCATTGTCCAGGCACCAGATGTTGGCACCGAAAGAAACCAGGAAGAACAGACAGTTCAGATGGCCGTTGGCGGCAGCGAGGTGGAGTGGCGTGTTCCCCCATATGTCACACTTGTCTGGGTTTCCACTGTGAAGAACGGGGAACACATTGAACTGTTAAATCATTCAGAGGTTCTATTATAAACTGTAATGATCTGACCCAGTGCTTCCCAAAGTGGGGGCTGCAGAGCCGACTGCAGAAGGGCTCCACAGGTTATACATACAGTCATTGAGATTTATATCATATTTGCACTGCTTTGAGTTCAAAAAATAAATATTTTTTTTGTTCAGATTTAGAAGGAATAACTTATATAAATCCTATCTTATTTTGAAGTGTAAGCAAACAGGTGAGAGGTGAGTGGCAAGAGGTTGGGTATTAGTGATCTAACCAAATAAACACATACATTAAAGCAGGGGTGACGATTAAAAAAAGAGTCCCTACATGACACTTTGGGCTGAGAGATGATTGACTGAGTAAGGGTGGTTTCACTTTTCTGTTTGAAAAAGATGATCTAAAGATGTGGCAGAGGCTAATGAATACATGCATAAAAACTAGTGATAACACTAATTGTAGTTAGGTACCCCAGCTTTAAACAAACTCTGTTCAGAGCTGTGGTTTCAATGAGTCACCAAACATTACTAATAAATGATATGGTCATCTGCTTGTCTCCTATAGCAACCAAATAACACCAAATAGTAGAGACAAGCCGGCGGTACGCAATGTAAACTAGAGAAGTGGTATGGTTTTTCTTAAAAATGAAATACTAAATTCAAACCAACCAGTAAAATGACTTCATAGCAAGCCAACTACACAGTACATATGATGATAAGCTGTTATACAAATGAGGCTCGATAAAGCCCATACGTTTCTGAATATATTTGGACAGCATTAACCCTTGGCTGACAGCCCGCGACCTCGGGGTTACCTTGTTATGTGCGTCGCAGTTGCCGTCTGTAACACGAGCACAGGCTTACCGGCATCACCACATTACACTATACCTGCGTGATCACGTTTCACACGACCCTTAAAAGCTCCAGTCTAAAAAGCATAACTTCTACTGGCCACAGCTGACATCATTGCACTGTATTTCATTCACAAATGTAAATATCAAAGAAATATAATGTTTCTTTCAGCGTGAAGGCCCCAATGAAAGACCTGCATCATATTACTGTAATAACTAACTTCTAATAATGGATTGATTGGTCTTGAAATTAAATTGGATTCAAATAGAAATGATTGCAGAACTGCGTGTTGTCTGTGACTTCCAATGTGATCAATGTACCTGGTCTTTAATATTTTATGTTATGGTCGAGAAGCCACCGTGCAAATGTATTATTGATGTATTGCGTTGTAAAGTTTTCACAGGAAATGTGTCCGGAGTCTCTCAGCCTCTGTAGACATGAGTTCCCTCGGATTTGGACGTTCTTGTGAGAAAATAGATGATAAAACTATTATGTAATCAGTAAAGACGCGGCCATCACATCAGAGATAAATAATAAACTCATCTCAAAATAAAGGAACTAAAAGGGATGGTGACAAGGCAAACACAAAACTTATCACGATTTCTATTTTGAAATGTAGTATTTAAACGATGGGAGATGCCAACTCAGAGTTACAAGACAGCTTTATTATGCTGTTCACATAAGACGGCTACGACAAGAGAGATGTTTACGAACTGTAAGTACAGCACCGCAGAGTGTCAAGTCGCCTATTAAACTTCCATCACAGAACAATATGACTTCTGCATGTCAATCAGGAGGCTATTCCAGGGTCTATTTTACTCTTTGATTTACATACATTTACAACAGCATGTACTTTTGCTGAATAATGTTTGGTACGTTGGTCCCCAATGACATGGGGAGACAATGAAACAATCGCCCATGAAACAGGTCAGCCAGAATGAATGGGGAATAGACTGAGAAGAGCAATTACACTTGGGGAAATTAGAGTTGTGCATTCCATCATTTCAGAGGCATTTCTTGATCCATTTAAATGGACATGGGCAATATCTAAATCAAGTTCAGGATGATTAGATTGATACCTTTGTTTTCAAATTATGCCTTAATGTAGTCTTCATAAAACAATTTCAAACTCAATTTCGATACAAGAAAAAATGGGCATTTTTATTCAACAGTGAATATTTAGAAATGATCTTTTTGTACAATTAACTGTCATTTTCAATTCCAAAATAATAATGGGCCACAAGATTTTATTCAAATTAGTCTGATATTTCTTGTTATTTAATTCCATGAAGTATCTATTTAGTTTCAATACTAGTTTTAGTATTTTAATTAATAGTTAATGTTCATACTTTTGACAACCCTATTCCATAACATAGACAAAAAGTCTATTTGTACAATACAAGTATATAGGCTGCTTTGTGGGCAATAAACCCCTAAAGCATGCACGTGCCTAAATATTTTGGATGGATACAAAGTCAAACTGTAGAACATGAGGGCTAGAGATTAAAAAAGGAAAAAAACTCTCATATTATGCTGACACATAAGATTCAGTGCCACGCTATTTTGACTCAGCTGTCACATAAATAAGAACTAAACAGGTCGTTGAGTTTGTTCGTCTACAGAGCGGGACTGGTGTTTACACAAAGTTGCATAAGGCCTCCTGTATATTAATACTTTGACAGGGAAAGATAGTAAACGTCACAATATCGCATGATGGTCACGTAAAATGTGTATTTCTCGCAGATAAGTGCTAACTATACCCACCCCCTCGCCACGATCAGCCTGAGGGCCTCCAGGTTCCCATAGTAGGCAGCCCATAGCGTCGGTGTCATGCCATCCTCGTCCGGCGCGTTGAGCTCCTTCCTTGTGGCTTCTTTGAGCAGGTCCAGGTAGCCATCCCGGGCCGCCTTGTGGTACCTGTCATTCATGGTGCAACGTTAATCCGCGCTTCTCGACTCCATTGTGCTCTCGCAGCGATAACAAGCACAGCATCCTCCTGCGTAAAAGGCTCCTGAAGCTGCTGCGTGCGCCATTTGTCCCACCAGCGCGCGCCCTGACCAGTGCGCTCCCCCGAGTCTCCAGAGGGACAGCGTGGTTACCAAGGTGATGACGCTCCAGTCTGACAACACGAGGCCAGGCAGTGCATACCAGCGCGTATCGTACAAAGACATCTACTGTATGTTCAATAGGCGAGTAAAACATGAACCAGGTCGGTACATGTAGGTCTGCTGGTCCCCATAGCGCCATCACATCAAAAAAGATACACCCATAGAGGTCAAAGGAAAAGACAAGCCCACCCCAACTATTGTTTCATGGAGTCTGTAATTATGACATAATAGGCAGACATTGGATACGTGCACAATGCTCTGTACTGGTCCTGACAACTGCTCCAATTCACATGCTTTTCCTCTGTTGCCTCATACTGGCGGGCCCCGTAGTGCTGGGGGCTGTCAAGTGAATGCTGATAAATGCAACAACTGACCAGGTCACGGTGGCACAGAGTTAAAAATAACAATATGCATTCACCTATACAACCTACCTAGTCTTGCACGTGTGTGTCCATGATGGAGGTCGACAATATTTTTCACATTGACTTATTGTGCAAAGTCACCTCAAGCGCTCACACCTTCCAACGCAAGGAAGATTATACGACATCTTCCTGGATTTACGTAGGTTGAATCATTGTTTAAAAGACAGTACCATTGTGTTCTGTGTTTCCTACTGTGTTTCAAAGCAGGTTCAGACAAAGAGGAATGTAGTTTTTGACATTTTGAAATTAGGCCTAGTCCAGTTTTTAAGATTTAACATATGCATTGAAAATAACAAAACAATATTAAAGAGGCCTCAGCGGTGACTTTCTACCCTTTTGAGGCATAACAAATGTTTTACACAAAATATAAAATTATATCAGGTATAATACACGTGGTGCATGTTTTTTCTCTTTCAGGAGCAATTAAGGNATATTAAAGAGGCCTCAGCGGTGACTTTCTACCCTTTTGAGGCATAACAAATGTTTTACACAAAATATAAAATTCTATCAGGTATAATACACGTGGTGCATGTTTTTTCTCTTTCAGGAGCAATTAAGGTTGAAGAACAAACATAGAATAAAACCTTTTTTTGAACCAAACATTTCCATGGAAACTGATTTTGATCATATATTCAAATTACAGTCAATGATGACATGAAACAGGGCTGTTGGTAACTGATTTATTGACTTTTATGACTCTCTAAAGTAAACTAACTTTTTTGTAAAGGTTTATAAAAGGCACACAGATAAGGATGCCCCACATGACCACACTGGGCCAGGTAGGACTCCACATTGCACTGAATTTAATTATTCCTTAGAAACTTTTGCTTTTGGGTTCAGGTGCACGCACACAGAGACACATATGGCAGGTTCAACTTATTCAAAAAATGTGGGTGGAAAAATAGGGATAAGACTTGTTTTCCGGTCTATAGTTGATTGTTTTGTTTTTGTGTTTATGGTGGCAGGCTGACATTTATGCAGTGATTCTTCGAAGAAAAGTCTCACAAGGGCGGGACCTTTCCTTGGAGTAGGTAACTGAGTGGGTGTAGCCGTTAAACCTGTAAGCTCTTCTATATAAGCAAATGCAGCTGCAGATAACTCATTGGAGACTAGAGGTGGACCAGAGTGGATATCATGTGTCTGAATACTGGTTATCAGTGCAAATGTCTGCTTGAGGGGGATCCCTGTGAACCGTGCAGGATGACGGAGAAACACAAGGAGGCAGAGGAGGCCCACCTGCCCAACACAATGGGTGTCCCAGTACGAGCCGGGAGCACCAGGGATCCTGAATTCACCCTCTCTTCCTCCGTGGTCACGCATATGGAACGGAGCCGAAACTGGGGCTGGATGGTGTCCGGCATCATCTGTGTGAACATCCTGATTTTGGGCTGTGCGTTGGTCAGTGGCAGCGCCTACGAAGACATTGATATCAGCACGGATCACCTGCAGATTTACCTCATCGTCCTTCTGATCCTCACCACTGCATGGATCATTTACTTTGCCGTCTACACCGCGAGACGGGAAAACGCAATAGTGTACCAAGACTCTCATGCAGGACCCATATGGCTGAGAGGTAAGAAAGCAGTCTTCTACGAGTTCTGAAAGTACAGCTGTATGCTTAGCTACAACGTGTTTTCCTTTTTTCTGCTGCAGGTGGTCTGGTTTTGTTTGGAATCTTGAGTTTCATCATGAATATTTTCAAGATAGCGAGCTACGTGGGATACCTCCACTGTGACTCTGCTGTTAAAGTGGCCTTCCCTGTCGTCCAGATAGCCTTCATAACCACACAGGTAAAACAGTTTAAAAGACTACTCTAAGTATGCATTCAACGTCTGTGTATTAAGATTACGTCAAAATATTTGTTTCAGACTTACTTCATGTGGTTTCATGCCAAGGACTGTCTTCAGGTGCAGAAAAACATCACACGGTAATCCATATCCTGTAATAATTCTTTGTTGTTGATGCTTAAGGCTGTGGTACCTAACTTTAAGCCATAAACAATGGAACAATGTCATAAAATCCATGTCACTAGTTCCTGGCACTAAAACTTATTCGGTTTTATCACTACATGTGCTGGGTCACTGCATAGCTTCTGCCACATCTTTAGACCAGCGTTTGCAGACAGAAAAGTGAAAACGAGAGGACCACCGTCACTCCAATCAGCCAATCAGATTGCAGGCTGAAGTGTCAACAAGTAACACTCAGGGCTCTTTCTGTTGGGAAAAAACATGTTATTTATGAAACAAAAAAGGGAGGTACCCTAGCTTGAACAGAAAATTACACTTTTATGCTAAGTATTGTGAAATAGTGGTGAGAATATTGATTGAGTTTACATTCTACTGCAATAATGTTTCCCCATTTCTGTTTTGCAGCTGTGGATTAATGCTAACCCTCTCCACAAACCTAGTTATGTGGATGACATTGGTCACAGAGGAATCGCTCCATCAAACAATACTTCCTGAATATCAACAAAACGACAGCAAATCTCTTGGACGGAGCTCTTACATCTCCAAAGGTATTCACTCTAAAGCTCATCAACATAGTTTCGAACCGCATATTGTATTGTAGTAACATTTTTCTGCCTCTTCTACAGCAGGCTATGGCGATGACAAGTGCTCATGCAGCCACACGTCATGCAGCATCTTTAAGGAAGCCTACTACTACCTGTACCCGTTCAACATCGAGTACAGCCTCTTCGCCTCCGCCATGGCTTACATCATGTGGAAGAACGTCGGGCGGGTGGCAGACGAGCACAGCCACCACCATTTCAAATTCCGCCTCAGAGAAGTCGTCGTCGGCCCCGTTGCCGGAGTCTTGCTCGTCATCTCAGGCATAGCCACGTTTATTGTATACGAAATGGAGATGAAAATTGACAGCTACGACGGAGACGATTTGAAGAACGACCACGCCCTCATGATCCACTTCGTCATGAACATAGTGATCGTTGCGTTGATGTCCCTGGCCACTCTCCTCGGCTGTGGCATTTTCAAGCTAGACCACAAGGACCACGTGTCGGAGAAGAACCCCACACGAAGTCTGGACGTAGGACTCCTTGTTGGGGCTTCGCTAGGCCAATTCATCATCAGCTACTTCAGTATTGTAGCAATGGTAGCGACAGGAGCGAACGGTCACCTGAACAGGCTCAATCTGGCTTGGTCAATAATCATGGTCATCCAGCTCGGCCTCCAGAACTTCTTCATAATCGATGGACTGCACCGGGAGCCACACTTGGAGATCCATCCGCCCACAACTGTTGAAAACCCATACCTAAAAGAGAATGACAAGACTCAGAACGAATGCATGGAGTCAGACTTGGACAAAAGGATGCCGGCTGCACTTGAGCATAAGCACAAACTATCCTGGAAGAGACGAGTGGTGAAGGAGGTCTGTGCCTTTTTGCTGCTGGGAAACATCATTGTAAGTGGATTTTTACATATCTGCAACTATTATCATATCTTGTTTAATATAAAAAATATTAAATGTGCTTTTTCTTTTTTTTTCTAGCTCTGGATTATGCCTGCCTTCGGTGCTCGCCCCCAGTTTGACCACGACACTGAAGTTAAATTCTACAATTTCAACTTGTGGGCAGCAGTAGTGAATATTGGACTTCCTTTCGGCATCTTCTACAGAATGCACTCAGTCGCAAGTCTGTTTGAAGTGTTTTTGCGTTCATAAAATGTGCTTGTAAGCTCAGTAAACAAATTGTAAAGTTTTGTACTATAGGTAGTGACTTTATATTTATCAGTGTATCTTTATAGTGTTATTATCTGTACATTCAGTGTTGTAAATGTATTCATACTTTATATTTAAAAAAGAAAAAGAAAAGAAAAAACTTAACACGTAATCAGCCCTTTTTTGATTATTTCAAATACATTAAACGTGGGGTATTATGTTACTTTCGCTTGTTTGTTTTTTTTTCATTACTTGAGGTTATATTTTGAGATAATTTCACAGGTAATGGACGCACAATAAGGAAGCAACACGTTTTATAGAACGTATTACTCACATCCTCACTTTTCCCACAATCTTCAGTTTGTTGCTGGAAGGAAGCAGACACACTCCTCAGAACACTGACATTGTGGATTTGTGGATTTAATCAATAGTCTGTCTAACTAGATTGCAAAAAGTGCATACACAAACTTGGATTGCTCAGGAGATAATAAACATGTTAAGACATAGCCTGCTGTGTAGGCTGCAAGTCAAAATATGCTGTAACCTTTTCTCATGTCCAACAAACTTGTAAATAAAAACTTATAACGTGAGTTGTTACAATTTTCATAGTTTGGAGATATCATCAAAGCTTAAGAAAGACCGCCTATTTTTTAAGCGGAGGACAAATTAAACATTCAGGACATCTTACATAGCTTTGATGTT
>JAPMNZ010934222.1:0-15743 GCA_029875035.1 Pomatoschistus microps | reverse complement strand
TTAAGGTAATAAATAATCAAGTGCTATAAACACACTCATTATGAATGTGTTGAGAGATGTGATGGGGCTTAAACAGAGAAACCATCACGTAAATATAAAAGGTTTAAACACATTGTAAATGCATGAGCATCAATCAGTCACTGTCTTTGTGTGTATCTTAGCTCACCTAAAAGTTTGGAATAGTAGAAAGATGTGCGTAATAAAAGACGTAGTCCTGGTTTCTTGATTATGCCAGATAGCATTATACAACAAATCGCACAAGCAATAGATTTGGATGAATGAGTTTATTTCTCTGTAAGAAATCACTGTCTGGCAGGCTCTATGGTCTGCATATCAAAGAGGCTCCACTCTTCAGCATGTGGCCCATCCTGCTGAGATCCTGCATCTGCCCTATGGCAACCACAGCGCAGGGTAAAATAAATGAAACCACAAAGAACAAAACAAATGTCTTGCGAAAACTTCCAACCTGATTTTCTTATCACTGTTGTAATGTCAACTTAACAACAACATTTGAGCAAAACTGCAAGGTGATAGAATTCTTATTGAGTAGGATATGGGATGACAAGGTAGAAATACCTTTCAATGGAGCTTTGGTACATAAAGACAGAATATAAAACATATACAAACAAATTTGATTATGCCACAATCAGTTATGCAAAAATGTTGCTTACCTGGTGGTCCCATAGGTCCTGGATCTCCTGGGAGCACCATACCCATCTGACCTCGTTCTCCTTTCTGGCCTCTGTATCCTAAATACAAAGGAAAAAATGGTTTGTCTTTGTTGTGCAAAACATGAAGGGTGGATTAGCCAATGTCAGGTTGAGAGGTGCGTTAGAAAGATTAGCACAAAACCCAAAATGCCAAGTGTGTTAGGGTTCCACCTTCAGATCAGCCAAACAGCCATTTGGATGAGCTAAATAACATCATCACAAGCATCAAGCCAGCTCTTTTTGTGAGAAGAGACAGCTCTAGTAGTGTGTGTGAAAACAGGCTACTCTCATTCTCAGTTTTCATCCCAAAGCTTTGAATAATAAAAGACGGCCTGTCAAAACAGAAATCATCAAACAAGCCATCTATGAGCTATAGTTCCATTGAGAAGGTGTCACGAGCTTTCGCTGCCCTGTCAACAAAAAAACCACAAGCAACTCTCTTTGAAGATTTTTGAATGAACAGCGAAGCTATTTTACATTAAAAACAATGCTATCATAGACATTTTTTACTTTGGACCCATCAAAAACAACTAATGTATTTATGGCAATTTGGAAATTCAACAAAATCATGTGTTCAAAAGACAAGTCATTCACTCAACAAAGACCAAAGGGGCCACACCACACAAGCAACAATGAGCTGTACAATAGAAAGTCTCTTATGGTAAATCACATGCTCGTCTTTTATGTTCATGGAAAATGGGAAAAAAGTACAAAGTCAGAGTTAGTCACTCACACCGAAGATGATGCCTATAATCCCATATTTGCATTACATTGTACAGCTAAATGCATGCGGACGTATTCATCAAAGACTCCTCCATGCAGAGAGCCTTTGTGTCTTTACAGTTTAAACAAGCTGCATACCAAGTGCAAATTTAGGAGCCTGTGCAAAAGTCTTTCCCCACTAGGCACTTAAAATAATGGAGTCTCAGCCCCGACCAGCCTCCCATAAAGTGCATCCAAAGCTCTGACAGTGGTATTGAGCATTGGACTGCCACGGCCCAAAGGGAAAATGCCTCATCGCTTACATGTCACAGAAAATCACTGGAAAAAACAGCCTTATGAATGCTCCAAAAGTGCGAGGGGCAGTGGCAATAATGAGACTTCTTTCAACACTCACAGCGCTCCGGGCATTCATTCAGGAAGCAGACAGTCCGTGGAGGGAAGAGCCCTGTATCTTCAAAATATGCTGAAGACAATGCAATAATACGCCAGCATGGCACAACAGCCTTGTGACTTCAGCTACATAGAATATGGGTCACACCTGATGAGCACAATAGCTTATGGTAGTGACATTTGCTCTTATATTTTACAAAAAAAAAAAAAAACTAGCTATACTCCTACAAATAATGAAATATAGACTATAATTGTAAATACAATATAGGAAAAAGCAATATGACGAAAATTCACAACAAGAATGAAAAAAATAAAAAATTGCAAACCACTAATAGAAAGATGATATATATGTAAATTGCAATTACATAGACATTGTGTGTATTATCAACTTTGTAGGTTTGTAGATTGAGGTTCTTTCTTGCTCTTATTTGTTTGCACAAATCAATTTCACTCCAAAGAAGACCATGACAAAAATCACACAATTACATACAATGAAAGGAAAATAAAATGGCAATTATGTACGCTCTACTCCAAACACCACTTAAAACTTTAGCCCAGTGTGAAATCAAATCATGTGAGAAAAACATGCTTTAAGTATTTCTCTCCATAAACAATTCACAGTGGTGTATTGAAAAATAAGTTAAATTGGATCTCCCAAATGAGTACGATCTCCAGCGGCGTATGACGAGAAATAATGAGGAAATGTTACCCCCAACTCACTCCCCAGATGATGGTGGGCACAGGCAGCAAAGGAAGAATTAAGAAACTTGTTGGATTGATTTTTCATGAGAAATAATTTAACTTTTTATTTTTTGTAAATATTCAATGCAGGTTTCCAACAAAATCCACTATAAAACAATATTTGAAGCTTAAAAAAACACACAAAAAAACATTTTTATAAAGGTTATGGAAACTGCATTAAGACACTGCTATCATGTTGAGTCAGTGGCAACATTTGTAATACTCTTCTGCAGCAGCATGTACAACCAAAGCAGATCACAGAGTTAATGGTCTTTATATTGTGAGGTAGATACAAAACTCTAACACAGGTGGTCTGCACTGATCGCCTGAAAAATCCACAAAAATATTTGATTTTATTGACTGGTGGATCAGTCGTGTGTATGGAATAAAGGTTTAGGATAATTTATAACAGGAAAACATCTCAAAGGGAGGGGGCAGACTAATATCCAGCAGTAATATGAAGTAAAATGCAGTCTGCAATTCTAATTGACTTCACAGGCAACTGCACTACACCAGAAATCCATTTAAAAATGGGTGACTTTGCAGTTTGATGGTTTGTCACATCTGTCCTTATGGGGAATAGAGATATAACACAGCATGGCATCTAACATATGCATTTTACATGAATAAATAAGGTTGTCTTCAGAGTTGTTTAATGCCATGCTGTGGGACATTCATAGCAAAGCTAACTCCATGAAAAAAGCAGGGGGTGTACCCTCCACCAGAAAAGTTACTCAGTGCATCTTTAGGACAGCTTAGCTAAAGAGAATACTAATAATAAAGATAAATACAAAACACCTATGGTGTAGTACATCAATCAGACAGAAAGTCTTCTCAAATGAAGACGTCCCGCCTCTATCCTGACTCCTGTAGTGTTTTTGTTTATTTCAGAAGAGAGTTTCAGTGTGGCTCTTTCCTGTCCACTCTCATAATACTTTCTCTTTCTCTTCTTTTGTCTTCATATTTTCCCGAGCCACTGTCTTCTGCTTCAGTCGTCTTTGATATATGGCTCTAGCAAGAGAGAAATGCCCGTGAATCCCATTCGAAACACAAGTGCCAGACCCCACAAATCCTCTGTGTCACCCGTGTTTGAACCAAAATGCTTTTCTTTACAGCTAGAGATTGGTGCTGGTCACTTTGGGAGTTTTATGGCGGTGTGCCAGTTCAGTGGTCTCGTAAGCACACTCTAAACCACATTGGTGAGATAAACTACCGATCTAATCAGATAAAACAATATTGGTTGATTTGACCAATATATTGGTCTGAATGATCAGTTTGCAGTGAAACACAAGCCTAGGACCTACGTAGTATTTACCCTGAACATTTGCATCTGTGTTGCGGAAGCTAAGCTCAGGGTCTGGTTAGTGCTGTGATGGGAGACCTCTGGGAACACCAGGTGCAACAGTGGGGCGGCTGCGGCTGTAAAGTGTCAAACTGAGAAGGACCCTCAAGAGTCACTATTTGATGCTCAGAGCTGAGCTGGGTGAAGGTGAACCTTGCTTTTCTCCTTTTCAGTCTGAAAAAGTTAACCTAAAGCAGTGATAGAACCAAACTGTTTTGAGATCTAGGAACTAGTTCCATTTCACCAGTATTGCTACTGGGTATAGAGAGTTTGGCCCTTTACAACAGCAGCTGTACCACTGTGTCCCACAGTGCTTAGATTGGTTGGCCAACAACAACAACAATATTGTAAAATGTATTACCAATGAATCGGTTATTCTGATCAATATTGGCGTAACCTATCCTAACCTAACCTAAGTGTCATTCAATTATCTTCTGTTTTATGAAAATATGTGAAATAATGCGGCTGTAATAACCTGTAACGATAGTGTTTGTAGAGGTAAAATATGTTCTGAAAGGTTAGCTTTGAATAAATGTGTTAAATAGAATTGTTTTAGCAGGGACTCACAGCAGTTACTGTATCAGAGAAAGGTAATGGGCTGCATTGACAGTTAATAACAACCAGATCAAAAACTCCAGGTCTAACCTTGCTGACCAGGTTCTCCAGGCTGTCCAGGGAGGCCTGGTGACCCGTCTCTGCCCGGTTGCCCTGGAGGCCCCTGAATGTGTCCAGCTAAGATCCCAGCAGGCGTCTTTTGCATCATGGAAGAATGTGACACCTTTTCTACATGCGCGAAAAAGTCAAATGCAATGAGTTAGGAATGAGAAAAGTACATGTATAAGATACAATTTGGATATCTTACCTTCCACAACCCGTAAAACTTCATTTCGAATGATTGTTTTCAGTTCCTCCAAAAATCCAGCATCCCCCTGGTTTTGATCAAAGCCAACAAAAAACATCTTGAAACAAAGAATTTTGTATTTATTGTAATTCATTTCACCAAGACCACAATTTAGTCTTGTTAGAATAAACATGATGTTCAAATAAATTAATGATTCTACATGTTCTTATTATTCTTGTGAGAATTCATCAAAATCTGTTTTACTGCACTCTCGCTGCAAAAAATGTAAACAATAGCAGCTTTTAAAACCCTGCTTTTTGTTGTTTTGGTTGGTGTTATGCAACTTTGTGACTGAATGGTGTTAGGTGCATAATATTGGTGACACCCGGGGCGCCGCTGAGCTGAAGTCACGCCCACACGATCCTCCATCTCTCTCTGACCTTCCCGCCGCTGAGCTGATCAGGAGTGGGAAGTGTGGAGCAGCGAAAGAACAGTAAACCGTCTCTACAAACGGCCTGTTTGATGTTTCATGCAGAAAAGTGTTGCGGTTGTGTCATTTTTCCACACAAAGAATGAAAGCCAAGCTATATTTCAGCTTCAGAAGGCAGAGCAGCTGAAAGGGTTCAGGAAAGGACTAAAATATAATGGACTCTTAATACTCAATTAGCGAAAGAGAGATTCGTATTTTTAGCTACTGTGCATACTGTTTTCAATCTTTAAATCAATATATTCTTTAGTCCCGGTCTGTTCAGTGTTTTCACTTTAGAATAATGCCTGCAGGTGCTCTACAGTATAAGGTCACCTGTACATATCCACATATTATAAAAGGTATCAATATGCAGTCACACAGTCCAGTCTGGGTCAAAACTAGATCATGACGTGTTTTATAACATGAGGCTTGAACTCAAGGGACAATTTTAAATAAATTAAGAATCACCACATTCTTAGTCATAAAATGAAAATGTCATTCACCAAGAGGTGTGAGCTGGCCAGCTGTCCTGGAGCTCCTGGGTCTCCCTTTTGGCCTGTTGGTCCCACGGGTCCAGATGGACCAAAGTCACCAGTGCGGCCACGCTCTCCCTGGACACCTCGCTCTCCGGGAATGCCTGGGTCCCCCTGAAGTTATGAAAAAAACCCAGTTGGTAATTGCAAACATTAAAGCATTGCACTAGGTTTTAACATTATTTTTTAGTTGCATCATTTTGCAGGAGGGTGCAAACATAAGTAAAAGAGTAAATTCAATTCTGCAACTGAATTTGTATTTTTTGCGTGTTGCCAGTATTAGTTATGGATTAATCCAGCACTTATGCATGTTCCTTTATCCAGTATCAGGGAATGTGGACTTTTGTCCTCTGAGTGCCACTTTTTGAAGGCCAGGTCTGGTCAAGTGCTTTAGTGCATGTGGGATTAGTCCTGCCAGTGCAGCACTGAATACTTTTTATTTAAATGAGACTTATTATGTGCCCACTCTTGAGTCAGGCTGAGTCACATGTTACTTACTCGTTCACCTTTGGTGCCTCTGTCTCCAGGGCGTCCCGTTTCTCCCTGAAGAAAAGAGCCAGTATTTTAATGGAGTTATGTAACAGATATTTTTCAAAAAGCTTTGTGGAAACATACTAATGACACGCATTTCATTTTTAATGTTTGGTAAATGCGTACACTACTATACACAATACTCTATATGAATACATGCCTGTGCATGTATAGGGCTGGGCAATCTTGAGAAAAAAATTTTAACTGTTGTTTGGTGTTGGTGTTACCAGAATGTATTATAGGTCTTAAAAATCCTCATATATTGAACTTTGCCATCTTTTGATATGCCATAGATTTAATTGATTTAATTTACTTCCCCATTTGCTACTGAAACATAAGTAGCTATTCTTCCCAGGGTCTATCGTTAATTAATAAATTTCTCCGGATTAATTTGCATCCATCATCCCACAGTCAGATTCAGCAGGAACTATTGTACATATAAACTCCACACATACACATTCCACACAGAAAGGCCCTGTCTGGAGGTGGAATGCCACATATATAACTAATATGTCTATGGAATTGGCTTTCTCATGTTTTGTTTGTCTGTTTTGCTCTGGACTGCAAGTCTGAAATAAAGCTATCTATCTATATTTGGAAAAAGTTTCTGATTCCTTCACTGTCTAAGCTCTTCGACTTTGCAAAACACAGACTATGTGCATTGATCGCCTATTTCCCGGCCTGGGTGAATTGCTTGTATATTATTTCCCTGTATACTATTTCACCTTCTGCAAAGTCATCCCCCTTCTGCTTCTGTCTTGTTGAATTGTGAGAGGCACCTGCTTTTCTCTCCAACTGTCTCTACTCTATAGCACTCGATATGGAGGTCCTTTGGAGACTGCCTGTTGGCTTGTGTCACAACTTCCAGTCTCTCTCCATTTCTCCCTGTCACTCCGCATTGCTTCTCTTTTTACCATGCTCACTGCCAATCCCATTGAGAGCATCTTTCGATCAATTTCTTGGTGGATTACAGGTGCCATGCAAAAGACAACATGGCATGATGTGGTTTTAAAGAAGGCATCTCGTAGACGTCTAGTCCCCTGCCTAGCTTCATCTGCATGACTATTGTATTCCCTGTAGCATGATGTGAAGCTTAAATCTATCATCTTGCCCACTGAATAGTCCCTCCCTGAGGTGAGGAGGAGAGGTGCAGAGCTACCTGCTAGATGGCACTGTTGCTGCATGATAAAGTTATAAATAAGGTTCAGAAAAGACATCTATGTGAATCAGTGCAGCCCTGATTCTGGTACATATATATGAACATATATTTCTGTGTAATTACGTATGGAAACTGATACTGATTCAAACACATGTCATTGAAGTCTAACGCTGTAAAAGTAAAAAAAAATAAAAAAAAGTAGGTATTCGTTATATGAGTCACAATGCATTGACTGGAGAAAATGGTGTGAAACATGTCATCTGTCACAAAATACAAAAGAAAGGTTATTTAGTTTAATTCCATGTGCACCAGAACAAAAGAAAATAATGTTGTATTTAATTTGAGTGTCATGAGAGCTCCATGGCAAACATTTCATCATTAGCTTGGAGCAGCAAGAATATAATGAGGTAAAATGAATGAAAGCCAAAGTACCCTTAAAAGTGCAAATTCTATTTAGTTTTTATCAAATCTTGGAAATGCAAATGAGCCTAATTCGCTCTGGACGCTGTTGCCCGCGGTCGGATAAGAATCTGCTGTGCCATCTTTTTGTAGCACAGATGATGTAAAGTACTTCTCTATAAGGGATTTGCAGATTTCACCTTGTATCCAGGAGTCCCATCTCTTCCAGCACGTCCCTGTTCGAAAGGAACAACACAAACAAAGACATTTAGTATCAGCCCCTACCTTCGATTGGATCTGCGCTGTTGCACTCCTAGTAATCTCCACAGTTAATGAGATATCTCAAAAAGGATAATGACCCTGATTGCTGAGTGCATACTGCCCCATTGTGCACATACATGGAAAATTACAGAAGCCATTTCTAATGGTAATTACATTGAGTAACGTAATCATCAGTAGGACAAGTAATAGCCAACGAATTCTCTCTACATTGTACTTGAATACCTAAATAACAATGGCCAAACCATCTGACAGAAATAAGTGCTACTTAGAAGGCACACGTTCAGTTTGGTCCTGATTGGAAAGTGGTGGGTACCCTCAATGGAGATTATATGTACTTAAAAAATATATATATTATTATAATCTATTGGTTTTACATAGCGCTTTCAGGACACTCAAAGACGCATCACATGACATTTCACTCTGTGGTGTTAAACTACTACTTTAGCCACAGCTGTCCTAGGGCACACTGGCAGAAGCAAGACAACCAGTATATACCGATCACCGACCACCACCCATTCACACACACCAGACTCATTCTAGGCTCTGCCCTGCACAGTTCTATTAGTCTGACAGGATCTGGCTTTCACATGCAAGTTTGGCCACAATAATGAATTTAGCATCCTCACAGGAGGACCTTGGGGTCCTTCAGGCCCAGGGAATCCAGTCTCTCCAATGGGACCCCGCTCGCCCTGAGAACAGACAGTGAGCATCAGTCTCAGTGACAAAGGACAGACACGAGGACTGACAGCTCAAAGACAGGCAGCTCACCGGCTCTCCTGGGATCCCAGGCTCTCCACGCGCACCGGGTTTCCCCTGTCAATCACACACACACAACAAAACCTAAAATTTCATCTCAGCCTTAAAATTTAATACAACAACATACACCAGCATCAATGAACTCTAGTGTTCACCTGCATTGTTGAAATCATTGATTCAATTAGGGAACGACCGATTTATTGCTTTGACAATTATTATATTATCATATCGGCCAATTACAAACTGGTAATCAGCCAACATTTTTCCAACTTTTTAATCAATGGATAAACGTTAAAACGAATTATATATGCATTATATACAGTATGTATGTATAACTATACAAGTTATTAGAACTGTGTGTAAATCAATGAATGTCTTTTTTACTATATATAAATTTTTTATGAGAAAAAAGTTTCCCAGTAAGAAATATTAAACAAATCCTACTCACAGTAGAACCAGATATTCCAGGTGGTCCAGGTAAACCACTGTCTCCCTGAAGCATATATAAAAAGAAAACAAGCCCACTTGATGAGGAGGCGATATTGGTTGATGATATGGAACCTTTGCTACTTGCTTCATAAATAACATTTCAAGCAGCACCAGAATTAGCACCAGAAACAATATTTCATGAAAGCAGAACGCTCAAACCACACTTTTAAACACTGATAGATAACTTTCATGCCAGATTTTGGAAGACTAGAAGATTTTACATTTCCATGGAAACAGGTTTTCTCACCTTGGCACCAGGAAGGCCGTCAAGCCCTGGTAATCCCATGGGCCCTGGCTCACCCTACAACACAAAACAAAGGGTTATTGCTGGAAGTCCTTGCCTCATTTGCAGCAAACAGCCATGGTTATTATCTAGTGACGGCCAATTTAGTATGTGGACAGTGAGCGATAAATTGTTTTATTATAAGTCTGTCAGACATAGTTAATGTAAAAGAGCAAATCGATCAAAGGACATGAAAGCAGGTGAATCCAATTTCACCACTTTCACCTCATATTCTGATAGACTTGGTCATGTATTGAAAAAAGCCCTTCACATGTCAATACATTACAGTTAATTCATCTTGGACAATGCTTCAACCCCATTGCAGATTCAATATCTGATTAAGCGGCGAAAAGTCCTCTTATTCCACCATCACAATCAGAATAAAGTAGAGCCATTTCCAAGCACACTATACAACACCTTAGCTAAAGCTGCCAAGACGAAATGCCTTTACAAGGAACAGGGCCAAAGCTGCTCTGACAGAGACGGATTGCGAAGGTAATTGTCACACATGTAGATTGTCGTGAATAAGCGAGCGTGGCTATAAAGGAGAGGAGAAAGGGCTGTAGCCAGAGGATCAGCTGTGAGACAGATTGGGGCAATTCCAACCACTGCACCCAGGTCCACGCGTACAATTTATTAAAATGTCAAATTAACATCCTGGTGAAAAATCACTGTGCAACAAAACAATAAAAAATGCAATTGGCCCCATGAGGATAAGGAATTCAAGTTGATGGCACATGCGGCGACCTGCTTCATGTTTCAATGTAGTGCGGATTGTTTTCCAGAAATCACTAAAGGGGGAGGAGGGGGTGGGGGCGTTTGAAGTGCAAAAAAGGAGGTTGCGGGTTGCCACTGGCGAGACAATATGGTACAACGGTTTCATGTTTTCGGGAGACATGCTCATTTTTTGTTGTGTGCTTGAGCTCTACTGAGAGGGTGGTTAAGTGCAGAGGCTGGAGGGTATATCGACTTGTTCTGTGGAGACGCTTTGATAGTAAATGCAACTGACGCTTGTCCTACGTTTATAAACAACAAATAAGACAGACAAATAATTACACATGACGATATATACTTTAATGAAAACTCACCACGATCCCGTCATCCCCTTTGGGACCCTTAAACGAAACAGAGAGGGGACAGATTACTCTCATGAATGTGTCAAATGCAGTGATAAAACAGTCTAAAATGATACTGTGTGGCTGATCAATGCTATGTCCCTTGAATTCATGGCATATATTATTGTATTTTTGTTGAATTTCCCCTCATAAATCATTCTTGTACATAATGAAGGTGATATAGTGCAAGACGTTTTCCACAAACACCCGTCCATTTCACATTTTCTGCCACTCTGCATCTTTTCACACCAAAAGGACTTATTGATATATAGGTGCCCTTGTCCCTCCTAACATTGATGAAGATGCTTCACTATTGATTGGCCGGGAGGAGCAGCGAGGCCGTGATGGATGCAGTGCACAGTGCAGCGCACCATCCCGATTACAAACTGGCTGATAAGAAGGGCTAAGGCAGGTAATAGGCAAATCAGCTCTGTGTGGTTAGAACTGTCAAGTTTGAATAAACAAACAAAATAGATCAATGATAATATATAAGCAAAAAAAACAATTACAATACATATGTTGTTGTTTCTAGTGCCCTGCGTACAAATTCAAGATCCTTATTTGAGAGATGGATTCATTATTTCATCACATAATAGTAATAGTTCATTGCAGACACACACTAATGTACACATGATTTTTTAACAGCATTATGTTTGTATCTGTTAGTGAGTAACGTAATGTTATGTAATAGTATTCAAAATAAATAAAATAATAATATCAATAACAAGTATGTTACATGGGAAGACTTTCAGAATAGATTATTCCCATAATATACAAAAATGTGTTACTCCGTCACCTCAGAACACAGTCTACATCTCCATAAAATAATCACAGAATGTTACGGAGGTAGAGAGAACACTTGATATTCAGGTCTTCTCGATGCTACAGTGTCTACGTGCTGCTGCTGCTGCTGCTGCTGCTGCTGCTCCACAAAACACAGAGCACTGGCTTCAAGCAAAGCGATCATATCCTTACCGGTGCACCAGGAGCTCCAGGGGGTCCTAAAATAGCTCCACTGCTCTGCAAAGAGATTTAGTTTTTATTTCATGACCTCAGTGTGTATTTTAAAATTCGGGTCAAGCTCATTTAAAACACAGTTCCTTGATCACTTTGTCACTTTGATGCTGTATGTCATTCTCACCTGTAGCTTGTAGATACTGCCCATCCCATTGCCCTGAAACATAACCAAGAGAAATTATCACAAAAGTACAGTATTTGTTTATTTAATCACCTTTTATTTATTTATCCACTAAGATATCAGAATAACTTTTTGTCAGGGGAGTCCTGGCCCCAGATAGGGGGTGAGAGTCACAGGGAACTATTGTACATGTTTTGTACATGCTAGAGGAAACTGAAGCACCTGGAGGAAACCTACGCAGACACAGGGAGAACATAGAAAGGCCAAAGGATCCCAGTAACTACCTCAAAAATTCTAGGGCAGTTACCTCTCAAGAATCAATAGCTCATTAGGAGACCACACAAATGGAATGGGAGAGTTCAAAAGGAAAATAATTGAATAATAATTAGATTTAAATATATACAGATAGAAAAAGTGTTTGAAAAGTGTAAGGTTGAATATTGTTGAGAAACAATGTTGGAGGGCTGTCGTAATGTGGCCAAAAATTCATTCTTTCATAACTATTGAATAAGTATTCTTTGGTTAAATGGTGAAACAGAGATAATTCGTGTTTATATTCATAGTTATGTTGCGTGTTTGGCAGTGGCAGGAATGAAAAGTTACAAGACCCAAAGATATTTCTGTTAACTTCACTGGTCGTCCTATATTTGGGTTATAAGAGTATGCTTGTGGTCTGATGGATTTGTGTATGGTAGCTATTATAAATGTTGAGAGCCAAGGTTCTCATTTATAAGCAAGTGGCCGACTGTGCCCTTTTCAGGCCACTGAGCCATCTCGTGTCCTCCCAGTGCGCTGTTTATGAGCTGAAGGTGTGGGGGGCACGAGGAGGTTCAAGGGAAGCCTGATGAATTATAGATTTGCCTTTGGAAGAGCTTACACACTGGCCTCTTAAAAGGAAAAGGCCATGAGTCATAGTCAAGGCCCAGGTCAACTTGATTTCATCACATTTGCTGTTGTTTATCAGTTAGGTTTCTCTTGTCGGACCCAGCAGGAGGAAAAATGGCATATGTTCCTTTTATATAAGTCAATAGGAAAGACACCTGAGCAGAGAAAACATAATCACTGATTTGATGAGAAAACCTGTGGCCATATTAAGTAAGTAAGTAAGTAAGTAATCTTTATTTATATACCGCCTTTTACAGACCAGAGTCACAAAGCGGTTTACAATTGTTAATTTTTGGGCATTTGTCCTCTCACTAATATCGCATATTGACAACGCTTTCAACTACAATACAATTTACAATACAATGTATTCTTGTAGAGCCCTAAATCACAACAGTAGCCATCTCAAAGGACTTAACAAAACCATTGAAATCCCCAACACAGATCAGAGAATCAACAGTTAAGACAAAACAACATATGTCATGTTTGGGGGTTATCACTTCAGGGTTATGATGGAAAAGATGGAAAACACTCACCGGAGGCCCGGGGAGCCCTGGCTTTCCTGGAGAACCCTCACTTCCCTGAACAACAGAAGCACAAGTTAGCAATGTAGTTTAATTCATAGGTTAACCAACATCCTATCAATTGTTTATGATGGTTCTTAAGAAAAAGAGGATATTAATGAAAAATTGTCAAATATGATGCAAGTGAAGCATATAGGAAGGTGAAGTGAATGCTAAAAAATGTATTATAATTCATAATTGGTAAAATGGTAGAAGGGGTAATTGAATAATGGGTTACCTTTTCTCCTTTTCCTCCTTGTGGTCCGATCGGACCCAGTCTACCCATAATCCCCTGTAAACAAAACAGTGTACAGTTAAACATGACCTTCACAAAGCTGTTGTGTTGCCTCCTCAATGGATACGCTCTAATTAAGCCGCAGCCCCATTCACAGTCTTACCGGGGCTCCAGTCCGACCGGCTGCTCCAGGGAGGCCTGGGACTCCAGCTGGGCCCTGCATAAGATCCAAACACACTTAATAACAGATAAATTTTTTTATTTTTTATTTTGTAGTTTACAAAAGGAACACATAACTATAAATATAATAGATATAATATAACTTGTGCTCGTTAAAACGGAGTGCTCATGAATATGCAGAACTTCCTGAAGTGTCTTATAATTTTACCATCACATTAGATTTTGTATTTGATTTTTTTTTTTTGGCTCACCTCATCACCTTTATCTCCAAAGGGGCCGGGAAACCCTCTTTCACCTTTCACACCCTGTGGAAAAAACAACAACTATAAACCATCAAAGTGAGGCTGATGGTACATTTGAGTGTTTCCAAATACACTTCCTGCTGCCTTTGCCTCACTCACACAACAGAACACATCAACTCTTATCAATGACAAACATTGGTCCTTGAACAAAACTACTTACCTTTGGGCCTTCCTTCCCAGGATTACCCATGGGACCCCTGACACCAGGATCACCCTGTAAACATTTTAAAATGGATTAAAAGACGGTCTTCCCATTGAAAATATAACTATCCATCGATCCATCCATCTTCTTCCCCTTAATCCATTTCTGGGTCGGGGGGGTGGCAGTCAGAGCTGCACCCCGTACACTTAGCACCAGCCCCCAAAAATATAACTAATGTTGTTGTATATGTTTAAGTAAAGCTATGGCATCTTCCTTAATTTTTCATCATTCAGATGCAACAAAATCTCAAGGGTTCATTACATTAAATAAAGGTGTTTAATTATTAATAAAAATGAACTACAATTAATTTCTCTCATATATTTTTAAGTTTTATTAGTTGCTAGCTAGCTCCTGTTTTGAAGGCTGCACGTTGAAAATGAAGTGTGATGTTCCCGTGGGGCTTTACCTTCTCTCCCACCATGCCTTCCACTCCCGTTTCTCCTCTGGAGCCTTTCTCTCCCTTCAGCCCGGGCAGCCCTGGGATCTTGGCACAAGCACTGCATGCGTTCTGTATTGGGAGGTATTGGTGACATATACAAGATTTCATGGAGTTCATATTGAGAACTACATTTTGGCATTTGATTAAGCCGCATCCCCCAGGTAGGGGACGAGACCCCAACTGACAAAAAGTGTGCGGTAAATGTCTGCAGAACCAAAATAATGTGAACCCACCATGAGCCCCTCTTGTGTGGGTGAGAGCTGAACTTTGTCAAACTCATTGACTGTGACATTTAGGTGTGAATCCCAAATATCATTGTCCTTGATTCAGTCTGGATAACGTCGGCAGCTTCCAGGAGAGCGCGGCATTAAAACTCTGACAGTGGAAGCAGCAGTAAGTTCTCCACTTTTGGGCACTGTTAAAATATGTCAAGATGGAAGTGTCCCAAAATGAACTGTAACTTAATTGTGGAGGTGGCATAAGTCATAGTCTTGTGTACTTGAGTATTTGTATAGAAACAGTCTTAAATATTGAAGTATTGAAGTCTTTTCGTTACTTTAGTAAGACAAGTAAATAGCTACAATATTGTGTATGCAAAAAAGTAATATGCCTATTGTTAAATATATGACAAATAGTATGTATTCACTCTTAGACTTTTAGCATTGCCTGTACAACACTTAAACAATTGTTTTGTTTTTTTTTAAACTGGGAAATTGATGACAATATTCTAAGCCACTGAATTATTTCACTTAGAAACAGTGGAGTTCCAAGGGTCCCCCGGGGCCCCACGCAACAGAGTCCTTGGGGGCCCTGATACGACCACATAACTACATAAAAAGGTTTATAGTACAGTAGGTATAAACATATATTTAATAATAAGGTAAAATGCATTATCTATTACTTGTTTATGTTAATATAAATTAGATGTAAATCATTTCTTATTTCTAATAAAAAATAGAAAGGCCTGGGGCCTGCCTGGCATATTGTACAGTCTATCATAGAACATTGTGAATACTTCAGTACTTATTGGGACACAAAG
>JAPMNZ010934154.1:0-22593 GCA_029875035.1 Pomatoschistus microps | reverse complement strand
CCCCAGCCCTGGTCCCATTGAACTGACGACGCCACACACACGTTACAATTAGGAAACGTATTTATTATTGGACAATGACAATACAAGCCGTTTTTGAAGCTGTACTTTCAAGGCAAGGCTATGAGGAAGGCATTTATGGTCATATATGACCTGATTGATTTGAATAAAGTAAAAAAAAAAACAGGAAGAAGGTAATATTAGGAATAACTAGAAATAGTGGAGAAAGAGAGGCGTAAAGGGTACAAAAATGAAAGAACAAAATTTGCCTTATAATGCGATGCAAATTGGCAAATACAAATAAACAACTTCTCTGTTTAAAACCAATTCTATTTAACTAATAATTTATCAGTGATATAGTTACCACACGGTCATCCATTTAGGCTATTTATGACTGCACCATTCGACAAAATTACAACATTTAGAGTTAAGGATTTGTCTGAACAAAGTTTGGCAGCACTTTGGAAGAAAGTAAAGAGATTAAGAAAAGAATGGACTGTGTAAAGGTTAATCAGAAATTATTACGATACAAAATAAGTTGATGGATTGTAGTTGTTCTGTATTTTACAAAAGCATTTTGTTGTTTTTGTGGGTGTCTCGAGTGCGTTAATTTTCCTCTCCATATTCTCCTTTGATAATCCGTTTGTTACCCCTCTTTCCTCCTGGCCCCCTGGGTTTTGCAAAAGCTTGCTTTAGTGTGTGCTCCATCGGATGAACCTCCTCATACAGGAAATCCTCTGTCAGCCCATCTCCACTATCTAATTCCATCTGCAAAAACATACACTTTAATAGTCTTACATTTGAGAACATTGTGATCTGTGTGGCATGTACCTTCTTCAAAACCTCAAGCTGATAGTCCTTCTCCACTTCGTCCAATAGTCTGTTCTTACAACTCGAGTACAGCATCCTCTCCTTGATACTACAGGTGTACCCTGGCATTGAGTATATGAACACTGAAACAGAAACAAATGATTATCAACACTGGGCCGCTGATGATTGTTAAGAGGACCAAGAACTGTTTTTTACAATAAGGATAAATACATTCTTATCAACTAGCTCGACCAAACTAAAGGACTTCGGGTATAATACAGTTATTAAAGCAACTTGTTTAGCTGTAAAGCATTCTTCAATAATTATGTCTCTGATACATACCATGGGTACAATAAGAGCTAACCTCCACCACTGTGAGTACACCACATGTATGTGTCTCTCACCACAGTTCTAACCAGGTCCTGCCTTTCTTTGCTACAGGGATGTTTAGATGAAGATATGGCCATAATAATCAATGCAATGAACAGTCTGTAGTTTGCGCTTTTAGGGGCAGCAAATTCCCCTGGTTAACATGTCCTATTGAACTAAACCAGGAAAATGACACAATTCTACAATGTGAAACTAAATCCATGTTCAAATGTTGACCTTGTGTCTGAGGACAAATTTGGTTTAAAATTACTCTGCCGTCTACCGTCCCTTTAATGAGGATCCTTGATAAAACGATTTGTCATATTTTTGTACCATGGACACAAAACGTAAAAAATTAGCAAATTAACATTTGAACAAGCCTGTCAATTTTGGAAAAAAACTCATCTCCATAAGATTTTCATATCTAATTTTATGAATGTATAAGTCAAATTCTAACTTAAAGAATACAAAATAATCTTATAAAAAACAAAAACCTGACTGGGTAAAAGCGTCCAAACTGTGGCACACCCCAGTGGCACACCCCAGTGGCACACCCCAGTGGCACACCCCAGTGGATGTCCTGTTTGATTAGGAACATTTAGTCAGTGTCAAATGTGCAACTGTACATTTGACACTGACTAAATGTTTACATTGGAAACTCATTTGAGACAAGTCACACTGGATACTTTTTGTATAATTTCTCCAGTTTTTTTAATGTGTAATGTGAAAATTCTGTGTTTTTTTCTGTCATGTGTCATGTCTTGTTTTTAAAAGTCACACCTGATTGAGATCATTGCTTTGGTCCAAATGCGTAGGCAGTCCATTTTAATAAAGGACTTTAACAGTTTTTCACTTCAACAGAGTGCCTCTGACTTCCTTTTTTGGACATCCTGTATCTGCTTAGATTGCACCCGTTTGTTAAGCCTTCTACCACTCGTACCCTCTGCAGCATTCACCTTCCTTGCTTTAAATCTATCTGTTTTATCTCATATGACATCATTCTATCCCTCAAACAAGCCCTACCATCGAGAAAACGTCCCAATGCTGACTTGCAAAGTACTATTTGTACTTTGCAGGGTTGTACTATTATTTCAAAATACCCTGATTATCCTTATTATTATTATTCTTAACATTATCCCCAACTCTGAATTGTAAAACAAAGCTTTTACTCTGTTGCTTTGGATGTCACATACTGATGAAGTGAGAGTACAATACATTTGAAACATTAGAATACAAAGCATTTACTTAGATAGTCTTCTGTTCATGCACCCACCATATCAGAACTATCACGGCATATATTGAAACTTTAGATTCTCATCAAAACAAGTTTTTTTCCAGAGCTCTTGCGATGAGAAAGGCCTTTTCCTTTTTTGTGAAGACATTAGGTTTGATATTTATAGTGTAATAACAGAGCAGCACACTGACCCAAAGCCTCTTGCTGCTGTCCTTGGTGTGAGTGTTTGAAGACAAAAAAGTGGTATCTGGGCGAGTCTGAGGGAATCCTGTAGGGCAGCTCATGGGTTTCTGTTGGTTTGGTGTGAACAAGCTCAATGGTCTCTTTATCCACGTCCAATCTCTGTTGCAACATACACAACATTCTCTGTTTATGCACAAATCATTTTCACCAGATCTACCAATCAGTCAGTGACATTTTACACTTACCAGCTGAATGTAGTTTATGCGCTTCTGCTTGAGCTGTAGCAGAGCGCGTTTGGCCTCTTCTTGTAATGGGAACGCAAGACCCTGCAATGTCTGGGCTCTCTTATCTAAACCAAACTCCATTGTGACCTGGAGTCACAATTAAGTAAAGACAGGAGGACAATATTTGAAAACAAAGTATCGCTTTTAAAAAAACAACAACTGAGAAAGCCAAATGTGTTCTTTCTATTGTTATTGGGGTACTCAAAAGTAATTTCTTTTGGTTACTTTGCTTATTATGTGCCCATACCTTAGCTCGTGCAGTAGGCGTCGCAATTCGTCTCCGCTCATCCTGTTTCAAAGAGAGAATAAGAGCACACATGCAAAAAATACATATGAACTTGTTTAACAATGTGGTCTTACCCAAACAACTTTATCCTGGTGAGAAGCACATCATTAGATATCATGTTAGTACATAATTAAAGATTGAAAATGGCAAAGCATAGGATTATTAGACTTGCTTATTACCTCTGTGACTTTAATTTGCTGTAGCTCCTGCTCTGCTGTTGTTAGTGGAGCTGGAGATGATTGTGAGGAAATATGCTTCAAGTAGCCTTGGAGGCACACATCATCCTATGATAAATAATCAAAATATGGTTAAAAAGAGGTTAGGTTTTAATATAAGGAAAAGTAGCAAACCTCTATTGTGCCAAACACTTCATCTTTTATGTGACCTCCTCCAAACTCCTTCTTTAGTGTGGCACGCGTTGCGGCATACATCATCTTTGGTCTCACCTAGAGCAGACCAGCGAAAATAATATCAAAGATTAAGATGTTTAGACTTGGACTAAAGCATAAATTATGTTTCTGTGATTATATTTGGGACATCATTTGTTTGTTTATTTCGCTTAGTCAATGTAGAATTACATTGCTTTTGTTTTGTTTTCTCATTTTGAAACTTCCAAAATAAAACATTCATACATCATACATAATTTAGTTGTTTAGTATTAGTGCGATTCAATCAATGTAATTTCACAAAAGAAGTCTATAGATCTTTTACAGCCAGATAATGTTTAAGTATTTGTGTTTGGTATACAAAGATAGAACCTAACATTCCTAAACATTTCTTTCAGTGCTTCCGATGCAAAGTGGTGACTACAAACATACTGGGGATTGGTCAGGGGACCAGGCAATGAAGATCCACTCATATCCCTGTGCGTTTTTGGAGTCCAGTCTGTAGAGTAAGTAGCATGGCTCCAGAGGCGTCAGCAAAGGAAGCAGGAAGTGGTCATAGTCTTTGTCCCAAGTTTGCGCTGGCTCTCTGTAAAAATCAAGCACCAACTGCTCTGTGGAAGAAGCAAAATCATTTAATTATTTATTAGCTTTAATTTCTAAGTGAAGTCAAGTGTGTTTACCATTTCTGATGACAATCTTGACAATTCTAATGGCACCTCCCCTCGCTCGGGCCAGAAAGTCTTTCAGGTCAGGTGTAGCTGAAGTAACCAGAGATACAGCAGACAAGTTAAAACTGAAGATGGGGGTTGAAAGCACCTGAGACAGAGTTAGGTAAGTAAGAACCTGAGCCTGTACGGCACATTTGATCCACTGCCAGACTGTCACACTATCACCTGAAGTACTTCTGACACGGGGAGTGCATTCAGGACAATTATCCCACAATAATAAGAATTTTCACACTGATGAGTGAGGAATTATGCCATTGAACTGAGCTTGGCTTAGGTCCCTCACCATGGATACCCAACAGTGTGTCTCATAAATGATGAAAGATCATGTGAGAAAGGTGAGAGAGGCATGCTTCCACAAAACTGTCCTCAAGCGCTCCAGTTACAAAATGTCACAACACATGTATTAAACACAAGCTTTGAAGTTATTTATGTTGGTAAAGTTTCTTTTCATATTTAACCGGTTAAGATTTAGACATTAGTAACAAGTAACAAACTGTAAAAAAGGGAAACATGTTTTGTAATTGAAGCTTAGAACAAAGTAGAATAGATAGCCGATGCTGGTAAAGCAGAAATATTCATAAATAAAATGAATAATAATTGTTATTAGAAATAAACCCCTGATAGAACAAAGATGACTTACCAATTATTCCCGTTTGGTGAGACATCTTTTGGCAGGTCGTTGCACCTCTTCACTCTCCTCTTACACACAGATGTTTGTGTCCAGAGCTGTGTGTCCTCAGGTCGACTGCTTCACCTGTGCGCTGCCAGACAGAGGGACCCACGCGCACCACTGACACTGACCTGCCCCGCGGGACGCTGAGGAGACTCCTAACTACTGAAATATAATCTGCGGAACTGTGGCTGATGAGTAATAACGCGCCTGTCAGTGGAGCTGCCACCTTAACCACTGATGTAAAACTCTTAACGTATCGATGACCACAAACGTTAAAGCTTTGTACGGCAGCGCAGCCTCAGTCACATACAGTGCACTGTGAGCACAACAGCACAGAGCAACGAGGCTGCGCAGTAAGAAAAAACTATCAATCGTGACATCGAGGTTACAGATATGTCACTGCAGCTCATGTCGATTACATTTAATCACTCATTCATAAAGAGCTTAGCTTCTGCAGACAGAAGTGCACAAGCTCAAATATCCGGCCACCTGGTCAAAGAAATCTGACACCAGGCCAAAAACTGAACTTGGACCAAAACCCTCATCGAAAGATGAAATACAGTAACATGAACGAAAATAGTAAACCTCTATCAGTAACAAATATACCAGATATACGCATGAATAAACTATGGATATAAAATATATGAATGATGCAAGTAAATTTACTTCTTATACAAGTACTAGCTACTGTAAATTGTAAAAAAAAACGAAACAAAGGGATAAACGGTGCAGACCCTAACCAAAACCAAGTGCTCTGAAGGAGTTGCCAACATTAGTACCAACTATCCCCCTGCCACTTAATTATAGGTGTATGGACAGCGACCGGCACAGGCGGGTGATAAGTGTGTACCTGTGAGGTTACCTCTGATGGGTCATGTATAATTCACTCAGTGGTGAGTACACAGTCCAGGTGCTGCTGCATTATTCAGCAGAGCCTCCACCTTTCTGCTCCAGGAAGACACACTTTAGTGTCCACAGACTCCACCAAAAAGACACTCATTCATGACGTTGACTTTAGATAATAGCTTTCTTTGTGAGTGACTGCAGGAATATGTTAGTTTATCATCCCTCTGATTCATTTCTTTTATTTTCAAAGCTAAAGACGGGCTTCCTATACTGATAGTAACGTTACTGAGAGTAACAGAATCCAAACGCAAACTTTTATCTGCTCCCAGTAAAGGAGGTCATGAGGGAGCCCATTATTCCATTACGTCCAAAAGAAGGTACTGTTAGGTATTATTAACATAAATTATATTATTGTTCAATTTCACAGTAAGACCAAGCAAATTCCTGTAATTTTGTTCACTGAAGGGCAATAAAATTGATTTTGGAGATGTAGAAACAAGTTTTTATTTTCTGTGTAATCAACATAGATTTGACCTAAGATCCAGAATAGATATTATGTATAAGACTTAGTTAAAAAGTATAAAAGTTACATGAGTTAAATGAAATATGATTAAAAAATTAAAATGTAGGGAATACTTTGCATGATTAAAAGTGTAGTGTAGTTCTAAGATAATTACAATAACTATTGCTCTATTGATGTGTTCTTTAAAGATCATCAAAACAGGGAAGCCAAAATTTCTGTTGATAGAAAAAATATATTTGTTCATGCTATTGCGATAAGATAAAATGTTAGATATTTAATTGAGCGTTTACCATGTTGGAGCAGGCGCTAGCAAATGTCATGTATCTGGGGTTGAACTGCAGAGTGTTGATGGGTCCTGGGTGCTTGCCGTCCAGCACAGCCACCTTCATCCCACTTTCAGTGCTCCAGACATGGACTCTCCCGTCCTCTGATCCTGTAGCACAAGTGTTTAGAGAAAAGGTAGGAAAAATCAGGTAAATGTTGCAAATATAATGCAGTAGACACTACGGTCTTATACCCATTTAACAAGCCAAAACATAGTTGGGCTACGGTAAGACAACAACAAATAATACTGGTTACAAGTGATTGTTTTCAGTAACAGTAAATTTTGAGTATAATAAATTTGTAACTAAATAATGCACATGTTTTATACCACACCGAGTATTTCAAGAAAAGCAATAACATCTCCATAGCAAAAAGATCCACTGTAACAGACCCAATCAAAAAAAAAATGACTGAGATTATCCTGCTTTAGAGTGATTGTTTCAGGGTTAGGGTTGGTATAAAGTTGATTCAACAATACATTCTATAACAATATATCTCAGTAAGTGTAATACATCAACGCATGTCATTGTGTGAGTCCCATGACCTGAATGATGATTATTTATTAACTATATAATCCTGTCATCAACAAAAGTTTCAGATCTCACCAATCATGACTAACTGCGAGTCAGGAGTGAAGCAAGCCTCTAATGGAATACCTCTGCTGTTGTTGTAACCCTGTGAAACAGACCACTCAATGAATTACCACATTTCTATCAACGATTGAATAAAGTTGAAAGTAAGCTTACAGAAAAGGTGTGCATGACAGCTCCACTAAAAGCATTCAATACACGAATCATTCCTCCGTTTGTGGAGATTAGAATGTGTTTGCCATCATAACTGAATTTAAGTCCAGTCCAGTCACACACACGATTAAAAATGGTCTCAAATGAAGCAAAGGGTCCCTTTAAACAAGTGAAGAGTGAAATGGTGAGGGTCTTGTGCCTTTATTTGTGACACCCTAAATCATACATACATAAAGAAATAATACGGTAATAAAAGTTTTTGTTACCTTGTCAAAGGCTCGTAGATCATATAATTTAATGAACTCTGAGTCTACACCAGCAGCAAATATCAGTCCATCAGGATCAAAAGAACACACTGGCGTCCCCAGAGAATTGGTTAGGCCCTTAAACAACATATCCACAAAGTTTTTTTTCTTTTCAAATATAAAATTTTAGTTTTAGGGGTTTTCACTCACTTGACAATTTGGTGAGCGGAGATCCCAGACACGAATGGTCTTATCCAGCGAACTTGATAAAAATGTTTCATCCACAGGTGACATTGACAGGGAAATTACACTAAAAAGAAAATTGCTCAAAATAGATAGTATCTGATGACTGTAGTAATAACATTGTAGAGCAGTACATGTCGATATACCTTGCTGTGTGGCCTGGGAAATATCTGATGAACTTGTTGTCAGTTAAGCACAGATATCTGATTGTATCTGTACTCAAGAAAAACATTGTTTTAGAGCAGTTTCGATTGTGTTACTGTATATTATGAAATTTTAATAAATACAACGAAATAATAGGCACCATCTAGTTTATTAGAGCTGAAGACCACGGTTTCTGCGTCGTGTGTATATCGGATCAGATCCACACCATACTTCTTGCTGTTCAGAGTTCCTGCAGGTCTGTGTAAAGAGGAACACATATCAATTGCATGTCTATATTTTACTATAGAAAATAGGAGTTTATTGTTTACCTTCCCTCATCTCTCATGTCATACAATATAATAGAGTCGTCATCACTGCTTGATACCGCATTGTCGCCGTATGGACTAAAATCCACACAATTAACTTTCTCTGAATGCTCTCGGTACGTCCTTGCGACTCGAAAACTTCGCAAAACGCCATCTGTGATTTTCATGATATGAGGTAATGGTACGCTACCGTGTAAACGTGTGAAAGTAATCAATAGTTATTGGCGCTTCTGTACATTATCCAAGGCTCATTCTCGGGTTTGGAAGTTCTGATGTACCTTTACAATGGTTGAAGATCCACTCGAATTACATTAAAAGGTATTCTCATTTTGTAAAATGTATGTTTTGAACTACGCTCCGCAACAACATCCTCCACCATTGACCAAGTGCGCTCGTGTTTGTTGTGCAGGGCAACGCGAGAAGGCGGTGTTTAATAAGAACAATTACGTTTTGTTCATGACTGGCAGTAACGGTGATCAAATTTAGCAAACAACAGTCGAACCGGAAGTTATACGGTAGAATTGAGAGCCCTTCAAAATTGTTCTCATAGCAAGTGCGAAGCATGATTAAGTACTCAAAATCGATGTTAAATCTCCAAATATATAATCTAAAAATATTTTTTGTAGTCTTTCTGGGGCCTAATAAAATATCAAAGTAGCAACGAGGCCATGAGATTTTATCTTAACATCCGATTCAATTACTTTGAAAGAATATGAGTTTACAATACGAGCATGTGTTGAACCCTAGATCTATGAAGTCTATGCAAGGATCTATGAAGTGAATATGAAGAGCTGTAAACGAATTGTTAACAGAGAGTTTTGCTCAGTTCTGTATCATTCACAGACACAGGTATTCAGTGGTAAACTATGGGCTTTACGAGCTCTAAGCACAGCGGTCAAGCAGGACACAGATTCGAGAGAGAAGCCTCCACTTCGGGCAATGGACCTGGCGCAAAAGGTTCAGAGGGAGAAGAGAAAGACCCTGCAGCAAAGCGAGCAGAGCCCCGTGTCCGCACTCCAGCAGCGGGTGACTGAGCTCAGAGGTCTCACGAAACAGCTCCAAAAGGTGCACCCAAATGTGCTGGCTAAACATTTACACCGAGGCGTCCTGTATCAAGACAAACATTTGGTGGTCATCAACAAACCCTATGGAATAACCGTGCAAGGTAAAATTGTATATGCATAAATGTAACCTTGAGAAATCCTTTGAAGTTCAAAGATTTCTTTTTTTAAAGGTGTCCTGGTCCAGATTCATTTACAATACAACAGCCAAGACATTTCTTATAAAACACTACTCATAGTTTAAACAATACAATAATTATTAGTTACACAATTAAGAACAACGACATTTCAGGCAATATGATGGGTACACGTCATAGGTCACTAGTATCCATCCATTTTCTTCCGCTTTATCCGTTAATGATAATAATAATGCATCGGTTTTATACAGCGCTTATTTGGACATTCAAAGACGCTTCATATGACATTATTCATTCACTCATATACGATGGGGATAAACTACTACTGTAGTCACAGCTGCCTTGGGGCACACCGACAGAAGAGGGGCAACAAGTATGTGCCATTGGCCCCTTCGACCACCACCAATCATTCACGCACACATCACTCATTCAGGAAATTTGGGTGTTTGGGCGTTGTGTCCCTAGGCAAGTGTCTTGCCTAAGGAGGACACATTGGCAGTTTGGCCATTTACAGCCGCAGCCGCCCCACTGTGGCAACTGCTGTTCCCAGAGGTTAAGTGTCTTGCCAAGGACACAACGACAGCAGACATCAGTCGGTGGAGAAAGTCTTGTGGTGGACTTGAACCCACAGCCTTCAGGCTCAAAGTCCAATGCCGTTGCCAGGTTGTGGGGGCAGCAGTCTTTAAGCAGAGACACCCAGACTTCCCTATCCACACACATCTCCAGCTCACAGTTACAATAACATAATTCCTGATACTAAATTCTATAGCAATTATTAGTATTAAATGTTTTCATTTGACTTTAGAAAAAAATACATTTATCGGTAAGTTACAGGTTCAGTAGTATTTGTCAAGTTTCAGTCTGTAGTCGGAGGAAAAATACTGAAGACATTTTGCCACTTTCTGCTCTGATGCTCAGTCAGTCAAAAGTACATCAGATTAACGCCATCAATAATATGAATGTATATGCAAAATTAATCAAAATAAACTAGCAATAACGACCAATTGTTTTGCAACTGATAACCCTAACCCTAACCTGAATGAACTGGACCATTGTCACCTATATTGAGCTAATGGAATCATCAGTCTCAAGACGTACGTGGTTTGAATTTTTGCTGCATTATCAGGGGATAGACTGAACAGTGCTTGAGATGTTAAAAGTTTGGGATTTTTCGTATAACACTCCTAACCAGGATTTTAACTTTAACTCTCTTAACAAACCTCTGAAGATTACACTCAGATGGACTTAACATAATAGCTTGGTCAACATTTCATCGTTCATCATTCCTCAGGCAACTTGTAAAGGTCATTTGTCACAGTAATAGCACCTCAATACTTTTGAAAGTGATATCCTTTTGTAAGTGATGTTAGAATCAAATTATATAACAGGACAATTAATAACTTCAAATACAAGTAGTGTCTGGGATGAGTCTCCTGCAGTCTATCTCTCCTCTTCGTCTCAGTGGAAGCTATTTATCTATGTGTCTTGTCAAATAAACATGCTTCAGGTATTTAAACAAAGTAAAATGTTGGAATTTATAAAAAATGTGGATACTCATTGTTTCACTTAACTGTAAATTAATACAATCCTAATATATATCGGCCATCTGCCTCTTTTAATACTAATTGTCAATATGGGCCCGCCTTGGAAAACCCTTTGAAGGTGGGACTCTTGTACAATCTCTTATTTCAAATGCATCTAATCCTTGCATGTTCGCTGGCTATGATCACTAATGCAATGTCTATCTTTGTATCTGAATATCAGTGCCAATCCAGGCAGTTTTTTTTGTGATATAATGAATACAGAACATTTTAAAAGTTTTTACTGTTATTCAGATACTATACAGAGTTGTTCTTCAGTTATTCCTATTTGAAGTTAGCAGTGATGTAATCGTCATTGTCATTCCCTTCACTGGTATTGATTCATGTTGTGTATTGATAAATGTTGAAAGCCAAAGTATCAAGATTTTGACATGAAGAAGCTGAATCGGTGAAAACCAGTGCTGCAGGTGCTAGTTTTTAGGTCGTGAGGATCAAACCAGAGCAACTCAAAGGACCGACTCCTTTCTCATAATCAACATAACAATTATAGGGATGCAGCTATTGATTAGCTTATTCTATTGATTATACATTTCTCCACCCTTAATTGCACATTTATTGTACATCACAGAGAAACATACCACTCATGTTTTAAACAATCCTATATAGAATGAAGCACCAGCTGAAAGATCAAGGCTGTACCGTCAGACTCACCACCTACAGGAGGATCTGTGAATTAGGTGGCAGCTGATTGTCATGTCCCTTAATGGATTAGGGGGTATAAAATGGTGCCCAGAAACGGGACTAAACATGGGAAATCTGGAACTGTTTTTGTTATTTTTTATTGTCTGTTATCACTAGGGGTTTAACTTTTATTACGAGTGTGATGTATATTTTCAAACTAATTGAGCTTTAAAATACATTTGGTTGTTTTTTATTTACTGTATACTGTTTCCGCTTATGGTAAATGGTAAAACATATGAAAAACTTTCTTCTTTTCCAGATGATGCTGCATCTAGTGCCATCTCCATTGCCAGTGTCCTCCCTGTACTCTCGAAAATGATGGATGGCAGTAAAGTGAAGACTGATTCTGTCCTTCTGCCTTGTTTGGGTCTGGAGAAAGAAGTCACTGGGGCTGTTTTGTTAGCTCGAAGTGTAAAGGCAGCAGAGTACATATCCACTCTACATAAAAACAATCAAGTGATAAGAAAATACTGGTAGGATTTGTAGGTAAAATGTGACGGTTGTGAGCTCCATCTTCATTTGTTCTGTAATTTACTTTCTAGGGCAGTGATTGTTGGGGTACCTGTTCCATCAGAGGGAGTTATAGATATTCCAATTATTGAACGTGAAGTCACTGGAGATCGGCCCCATTATAAGGTTTGACAAGAGCCTCACTATTTGTAGAATAACACATTCTGACAGTGATATTCATTTTCTTTCAGATGTCTCTTAGTCCTCTTTTCAGAATGAACGATGGTGGAGATGGATTAACTAAAATGCGTGCACATCGGCATGCTCAACCTGCTGTGACCAAATACAAGGTTTTGGATAGCAGCAGTGGTTGCAGTCTTGTGGAACTAGAACCGTTGACTGGTAAAGAAATACTGTAATTTTTATCTGGACTGGAATGCGATTTTAACAACCGTTATTTTTGCAGATGTGAAGCATCAGTTGAGAGTTCACATGGCATTTGCCTTGGCTTGTCCTATTCTTGGAGATCATAAATATTCCCATTGGATCAAGCTTGCACCTCAGGTGGGATTAAGTTATGGTATAAATGAGATACATATTTTCCCACACCATATTGCTGTTGCAGTTTACTCTTTTCTTTGGTTATTCCAACAGAAATTGCCAGAGCGGTTACTAAAAAGATTGAAATTGGAGCAAAGCAAGATTCGTAATCTTCCTCTACACTTACATGCTAGAGAGTTGAAAGTTCAACAAAGTACAGAGATTTTTCTCACTTGTTTTTTGCCCAAATACTTTTTCCAGACTTTGAGTCTTCTTCATCTTACTTTTAAAGACGAGTAAAACTATAATTATGTAAATTATTATTAACGTGTGCATATACCCAAAAATCTTTAAATATGTATCTGTGTCAAAAGAAGTGAACTGATTTTAGTCACTTTTTTTCCATCCTGATAATTTGAACCAGAATTTGTTTAATTAAAACGTTAATTCTGGGGCTGTCTGTTTTTTTCTGTCTGCCAATGCTATAAAAGAACTTTGATAGCATTGGCTGTATACTACAGAAGGGTCGTCCAATGCTCTCATAAACATAACTGGTTTGAAGTGTTGTGTGACAGAATGAACCATGAACAGCAGCACATTTGTTTTACAGGCAACTAAGTGATTAATTATCTACACTTCCTCTGGATCACTAATCACTTTTATTTCAAGGACACAAACTTGTCTTAGAGGTTTACTTCTATTTTATAGTGCGAACATGGCATATAATGCAGACAATTAATCGGACATATATACAACCCATATGACCAATGTAACTTTAGAAAATAAAAACAAAATTTGATTTCAGATGAAGAGACATGGATTTCAAGAAAGCATACATTATCTCATTAGAGAACAGGCACATATTTGTAGCTTTGAGCTTTGACAAACTAAATGAATGCTGGTCTGAGAAGAATGTACTCATGAATGAATTGATTCAGAACAATGAGATTAAGTATTCACTAAAGACTTCAGGAAGTTAAGTTATATTCTGTTATAACATCTTCTGAGATCCATCAAGATCCAGCTTTGTCCAACTGCTGATGCAAAGACAACTAAAAACCATATGTAAACTGAAATGTATCCAGAATACATCGAAGGCTTTCCTGGTCAGTGACCGGGTGAAATGTTTCTTCAATCACTGATTTGGTCAGTTTCTAGGGTCAGGCTTTTGCAGTCCACATTCAACTTAACCCAATTAGCCCTCGCCATTTAACTCATGGCCACTGTAGCACTGAAGAATAATTCCTGGATTTCTTGAACCACGATGATTCGTGACAGCATGTGTCCCACTTGTTGAATGTTGAGTGGCTGAGATGAATACCACATTGGGCTATTCGGCGCCACTACAGGCTCTGGAGTCATGTAATATGCATCATTACGACCTTTGACACTTTGTGGGCTAGAAAAGAAGAAAACATTAGGCTAAATGACAAACGTACTCACTGAATGTGATGGATGCTTCGGTACTCACCATTTAAACAGATAAAAATCATACAACTTAATTGGGCAGCGGAGTGGATTATCTGGTTCCTCAACCTGTTCTTCATACATTTCGTCACTCCCTAGAAGAATAATCTTGTGATTACAAAGCAATTAAAATGAAATGGCATAATTTATATAGGCACCTTTTGCCCCAGGAGTTATTAGGCCAGGTCCCTTCAGAAGGCGGACACTTGTTGTTTTGTCTTTAGAATTTCCTGGGTTTTTTCTTGCATGTCTCAATACTTTAGAGAAAGCAACTTTCATATGCTGTTCAGGTGTTATGAGACGGAAATATCTATCATATGAATTGGATCCACAAGTTACACAACAGAATACAACAGCTGTTTCAAAAACAATCCAAATTTCTGACACTCACTTTGTGTTGAAGTACATTAACGTTGTCAGCAGGGTTGTAGGAGAATGTGCACCTAGCTGCTTGCACTCCCAGAGCATCTCCTCTGTCACATGACTTGGAATAACATAACCTACAAAGGCACAATGTTTATACTTGTATAGGCCTTATACAGGCATTTATGTTAAGGCAGTATTACCAAGAGGATGAACAGTGGGTTTCCAACCATCCAAAATATTGTGTAACGATTCAGAGAAACGTTTGTAATATGGATCCGAGAAAATGTCATCAACACGCCCATTTTCAGACAGATACTGCAAAAGAAATACACTCAGAAAATTGTGCAAACTTGAGACAGGCTGCGATGATTTTACCTTTTGTATACATAGGAACACATAGTAAAGGACATCAGGGGAAAACTCTTCTTCGTCCAATCCACGAGCCTCTTTAGTCATCAGAGAGAGAGCGAGGTTTAACTCTGCCACTGCACTAGAAACAAGGTCCTCCTGAAAACGCAGGGGCTGGCGTCCTGTTTTCCCACAATACATTTCAGATGTAAACTTTTGAACCAATCAATGCCTTCAATATAATATGTAAGTATAATAAAACTGTCAAGTTAATCAAGAAATATTGGTCACATGAATTTTACATTATACACAATTGTAAAACTTCAATAACTTACGTCCAATTGGTGCCAACTTGGTCTTTTCCTGCTTGATAAGTTCTGCATTCTTACGTTTTGCCCATAACTTCCAGACCTCTAGACCCTCTTCAGGCTTTAAGCAGATGGGAACCAAGATCTCAGTTGAGGACTCCCCTTGGCCCTCAGTCTCCACTTGAGCCTTCATCGCAATATTGAAACGGTTATTATAGTAAAACATCCACAATAAAAATACAAACTTTTCCAACCTGTAGATGAAGCTGCTGCTCCTGTTGTCCTTGATTCTGTGATTGATTTGGATCCCAGATGTGCACTGGCTGTGCAGTGCTATATGCACCGGCCACAGTCTGCACTGCCACAGGGATGTGAATATTTCCATTCATAAACTGTGCTGGAAACAGGGTCTGAACCATTTCTTCCTGTGTTCCAGCAGGAGTGGCCTGTACATCCCCAGAAGAGGCCGGATTTGGAGACATATTGTCCTTTCCGTTGGTTGTGGTAACCTGCACTGTATTGTATGCATCTTGAGGGATAGTGATATGTGTAACACCCTGCTGTTGAGGTGTTGAATACACTGGGATAGTCCAGGTTTCACCTGTTGGACCGGTGATTGTACCTGTTGTACTATACAGCTGAGCACTGTCTACAGTTAGAAGATCTGGTCGTAAGGACACATAACCTTGCTGCTGCCCTTGAGGAATGGCGAGAACTGTTGCGACTTGCTGACCCTGTGGAACGGCATAGGACACAGCCACAGGAACATCCACTTTACGCTTCTTGGCAGGCTGAAGTACAGTTGACGCAGAGCTGGCCCTCCTCTCTCCATCTCTGGACTCTTCAATAGTCTGTATTTGAATTTGCTTCCCACTTTGCAACTGAATCTGTTGTCCATCTGATAATTGAATATGCTGCCCATCTGAAAGCTGTATTTGCTGGCCGGGCTGTAGCTGAATTTCCTGTCCAGGTTGTAGCTGGATGTGTTGCCCTCCTGCCAGCTGAATCTGTTGGCCACCTTGTAACTGAATCTGTTGGCCACCAGTCAAGTGGAGAGATTGCCCTGATACAGCTGCAACCAGCTGGGCCTGAATCTGTAAAGACATACAGACATACTTTTATCAAGTGACACCAGAAATATATACATTGTTTGGTATTTGAGGGGTATACAAGACAGGAAAAGTATATCATACAATTATGTGTGCAATGTACCTGATGTTGTTGCTCTTCAGTAATCTCTCCCTGTTGAACAAGTGCTTGAAGGTCCTGTTGTGCAGAGGCAAGTTGAAGAACATGGCTCACCGTTTGGCCCTGCGGCCCCTGGATTTGAACCTGAAAATGTAGACTTTAGTTGGTCAGTTGCTAGTGTTGAATAGATGCTATAAGCATTTACCTGCACTTGCAGAGGCTGTTCCGAAAGTTGAGGAGAAATTTCAGCTGAGGTAACTTGAACCTGTAGCACAAATGGTTTTCATTTATTTGTACTATCCACCACAAAAAATGCGATCATGAAATAGACTTACAGGGCAAGCCAGCTCAAGTAGAGACCCTGCCACCTCAGTGCTATCAGTGTAGACACAATTGGCATCTTGCTGCTGGTACATGGAGGTAGTGGTCACAGCTTCCTCCTGCTCACTGAATTCCTGAAGCACCTCTGAGTTTTTAGAAAGAGACTCCAAAAACTCCTTCATTTTATGCTGAGGCACCGTACGGGCCTTTTGCCGCACGTATTCATCAAAGGAGACCACTCCACTCTCCTGCTCATTCATCTCTGCTTCACCTAAGAAACCCCAAAATATTTACACATACAATTAGTCTTAATCTTACTTAGAACGTGAATCTATTTGTATATATCTAACGCGTCTCAATAAGATATGAATCATGTTATGTATACTGTACTACACAGGCGAATGCATTTTAGTACAAAGTCCATGTTTTGTGCGATCACAAGTAATCTTGACAAAAGCAAACGGTGCTACCACCAAAACTACGTTTAATGCAAGTTAAAAAGAATAATGCACACTGGCTATTGAGAAAATTTAACCTGAGCAAATAGGAAAGGGCTAGAATTGGTAGTTAGCCGTAGCTATGCTACGTTAGCAATTCAATATTTGCTTGCAAACAATAAGTTAAACAACAGAACTCCGACTACAAGGAACACACGGACCGCATATCTTAATGCATGGTTCAGTAGCTAAATGTGTAGGATTATACTGTAGTAAAGACCAACTACAAATAATGAATTGCTGGCATGCATAGGTACTAGCCAACCACTTTGCTAATGTTAGCCTGTTAGCTGTTGATCTGGTCATGCTACCTTAAATAAAACGAAATCCTCTTCTTTCCGCGAAGCCACGATGTTTAAAAGTAAAAACGGTTAAACCTGCGGCAGATCTCACCAGGACGTTCGTCCCTTCATTACATAGCCGATAATCGAAAAGCTAAAATCAGCAAATATGAATGAGGTTTTCAATAAAATGTTGGAGCTGCAGCAGGCGAGGTCTCTGACGACAGCCAAGACAACGAGGCAGTCCTCGTCTAAACAGGTTCTCTGCTGCCACGGAAAAAAATGTGTGTTTCTACAGATAAACACTCAGATTTCATATACACCTTTGAATAGAAATATATGTAAAAACTTAAATAAGGCCAATACGTTTCGAAAACACGTTTGTTCATTTGCTTTGTAATCTGAATGACTCACAGGACGTTCCAAGGTACACGAATAGAAATAATCCTACTATTCAATGCTGAGGTACTTTTTAATGCACTGCATTCATTTATTCGCTACAGTCACATAACATTGTTGTATCTACAATGTGTTCGTTAAAAATCCCACTCTAATATTTACTGTGAATTTGGTCATGTTGAGAAGTCTCGTTTGATCCATGAACACAAGATGTAGCGTTTGAAGGACTTGTTATGATGTGATGAACAACGTTAGAATGCACTGAATGCATGTACCTTTAACTCCCCCAGTCTGCCTTAAAGAGCCAGGCATGTGCCAGTGAGTGCCTCCCCAGATTCCCCCACAACAAACTGCCTCTCAGCCTTCTTAAGGTGGACTGTTAGAGATGAGCTTCAGCAACGGGCTGCACTTATCGGTACTGGGCATGAATGAGTTAATTCCCACACTCCGTACTCTTATCGCCATGCAATATTGTTTTTTGACCATTAATTGAATATTTGACTCTGTCAGTGTGTTATTGTCTCTAATAATTAACAACTACTATACCAACTGCCCAGCCTACCCAACAACTGATGAGAGAACTGAAGTAATTATTCAACACTAATGTGAGGGTTTTCATTTTATTATCCTCAGGAATCTTAAGACCTTATAATTAATTTTAAAAGTGTCACACATTAAAATTCATATAAAATCTTTTCAAAATATATAATTTTGAATACAACCACACATAACCTACTTGTCCTCTTGACTCTGCTTTATCACTTAATGTGACTTAATGTGCTGCTTAATGTAATCCTTTAGAGAGGGATTAACACAGTGGCACAGCACAACTGTTAAAATACTCACTTACAGTTATCATAAATACTTAAAGCCTATTTGATAAACACTTTGTGTTTTCTAATCTTTTATATACATAGTCGTCTCTATACCTTCGCCTTCATGTTTGCGCCCAAATCTAATGTTTGTCGTCTTATAATGTGAAGGTGCCAAGAAAGCAGCTGGTGCAGTAATGTGTCTGATGTCACCTAAAGGGATGGCAGTGATAAGTGAATACACCAACAGATGATGTGCAGGCTGTGACTAAGGAGGACACTCCAGGTGAGAACTTTGATTTGTTAAAATCCAGTGTTTTAGAATGCATATTTGCAAAGTCAGCATTTGACCGCATCGGTCATTAAGAAAACTAACAATGAATAATATTCTTTGTACATTGTCAAATTCTGTCGTATTCTATGTACAATATGCAAAAGAGATGATACATTATCCAACTGATATGCTTATAATTAGGAATTGAGGATATAATCGTTCCAGTGTATCCAAATATCAATGATTATAACTTTTTTTTTTTACAGGGCTTGAAAAGAACAATAATGGCAATATATGAAAAGTGTCTTTTGTTCCTTATGTCTCTGGGAAACCTTGTTCATATCATACAACCTATGGGGCAGTCTGAGCTAACATGGAGCACAGGTACTGAGAAGAGGCACGTTTTGGCTGCTGAAGTAATGCACAGCGACAGAAGCGGCTCAACCGAAGGCAGTGGACAACAAATCTCTATTTTTAAGGAGTTAGACTTGCTGTTATCGGATCGGCACGAAACAAAGTCTGCAGCCATATCCAGAGGAATACCTGTGACTTTGGAAAAAACATCCATTGAAGAGGGTCAGGGGAGAATGGAGGACAATGGTAGGTGTTTTGGTCAGATACATTTTATAAGACATTTCATTCAAAGTTATTTCAATTACTAATTTCGATATATATATTGGGTTTTTTTTCAGAAGAAGACACTGTCAGGATTATTGTTGTTACTTCAAAAAACTACCAGAATTCGGAGCCCAAAGAGAACTGTTCGTTAGAAGTTAGTCCTTGTCTTACTCCCAACACTTTGAACGGCACCCGTCTGGTCTGGGACGATATGCAGCGCACTCTGGCGTTTGCTTGGGAACTCCATGTTTATGGATCTGCCAGTTTATCCTTATTACTGGTGCTGATGGGAGTTTTAGGAATGATTCACACATGTACTCTGCCTCATCCACCGTGTGATGTCCTGACTATGACCAACAGTTTTGTGGTTTTCAGTGCTTTACTTCGTGGAGTCCTGCTTCTCTTAGATCCATATGGAACCCGACAGATTCTGTCTCAAGCTTCATTTACAGCTCTGCACAATGTGTCTCTGCATCTTCTACTGTGGGCACAGAGCTCAATGGCCCTGCTCACGCTGCAAGGGTTGACTTTCATGTTTGTTCAGTTAGATGAGCAGCATTGGTGGGTGATCGGTGCACTTGGTCTTGTACATTGCAGTACATTAGTTGTGGCAGATCTTTACCCTTCTGCTATAACCCATGGATTTCCACTTTTACTGCAAACATTATCCCTTTTCTGGGGCATCCCCTTGGGATTAGGAATTGCCATAAAGGCACTTTATAATTTTCCACCGTTTTTAAAATCCTTTGCACCACAATGGAAACCCTCTCGTAGGGACATGTGTGCAAAAAGGGTGACTGCAGCCTGTGCAATTCTTGGCGTCATGAGCAGCACTCTCCACATGTATAGCCTCCTCTGGCTCTATGGACTAATTGGAAACTGGAAACGCTTCAGCTGGCCTTGGTGGCTCTGTCAGTTTTGGGGACGTATTTTAGAGTTGTTTTGGGGGTTTTCACTCCTTGTCTTAGGTTTTTGGATTTCCTGTACATTATCAAAACGCCAAAGGCAAAGACAGAAATCTAACTCCAGTAAATATGTGAGAATTCTCAACAATGTGCTTTCACATTTTAAACAAGGGTCAAAATATGAGAACTCTTGGGAAGAACTAATGCCAAATAACTGGGAAAAGTATAAGCTCTCACGACCTGGCATCAGCAATAAAATGGCCTCACTTGATGACCAGCCATACAAGCCAGACCTCTCAGATCCAGTTAGCACCACCAGCTGTGACTCTCAGGCAGCAGGGTTATGGCAGAAAGTTAGTGAACGGGAATGTGTTCTGTCCTTAATAGATTATGACATGGGGGCTCCTTCTCCCATCAATTTGAGGCGCAGCATTGACAATGCCCTGTCTGAAAGTCTGTTTATAGCTCCTCCTCCATCTTGGATTCTTCCTCCTGCATACTCTAGTCTCAGCTGGCCCATGGACACTGAGTCTATCACTTCATCTCTTGACCATTTTCAAACCAGTGAATCTCCCTGGTTCACTCATGACCATAACAGGTCCACTCCAGGCATCGAGGACGATCTAAATGCTGTCAATGAATATGAAACGGGTGTTGAGATTACAGAATCATAGGCCAATAAGTTACAAAATGTACTGAGTCGTCTTTTGCTACTAGTTTCACTGTGTCCAATGATTTTTGAAATAGTCTTTTTTATTACATACTATATATCAATTCAGGTGTTAAACTATGTGCCAAGTAAAATAACTTGGGAAAATGTATTTGTTATAAGTAAAAATAGACAGTTTGATCCAATTTTAAGGGATGCAAAACTTTTCCACAAGAAAGCTTGATAAATATACCCCTTAACCCAATGTGTTGTGTTTATATTTTAGTCTGTTTTCACACTGTTGACTTTGGTGTACATTGAGTATATTTGCACACTTTTGCATGTGTTTTTGAGGAAACAAAATGCAAATGACAATTCATGCTATTTGTTGAAATGTGTGAATTATCATAAAATAAATCTATTGTTATTTGGATATATTTTTAAAGATATTTTCTTATGGCATATATACGATCCTGGCATATATAAATCCTATGAAATACATGGGCTGCCTCCCATGTATTTTAAATATGACATCAAATTGGGTGACTAAATCAAATAAATCACTGTACTTCACTGTGTGTAAATGTGTTGAACCTAGGGGGCCCAGGCACTGCAATGCAAATTCCATTACATACATTTTTAAAAAATGTACAGAGTAAGATCACAGAAAATCTACAAAAAAGGTAATAATGGTCAGAGAGCTGGTATAACTTACATAACAAATAAATGATTTGCTAATAATATAGTAATTGCTATAATAATAATAATACTGTTTGGTGTTGTTAATAATAATAATATCGGGTTAATAGCGCTCTCAAAGGTGCTAGGTTATTTAGACTCCCTGATGTTTGTAAACTACTGTAGCTCCAGTTGCCCTAAGGGAAATTGACAGAAGCATCAGTCACTCAAACACACAGACACCAAACTCATACTGGACAATTTGATAAAAGAGTCTTGCCTGACACAACAACAGGAGATAAGATAAGATGAGCTTTATTAATCTCACACAGGAGAAATTTACATGTCACATTTGGCATGGATAGAACACTCAAGAATTGTGCAAAAAGTAAGAAATGTGCAACATGTTAATGCAGGAAAATATAAAATATTATGTACAAAAGTGGCAATAAGAAGTGTCAATGGAAGTGTCAATAGCAGTGCAGGTTTTTCCAGTCATAATGCAGTGACTTAAAGTGACTTGTTGTATAGTCTGACTGCGGTGGGGATAAAAGCCCTGCGGTAGCGCTCCTTCCTAAACTGAGGGTGCCTCAGTCTTCCACTGAAGGAGCTCCTCAGCTCCTCTATAGTCCTGTGCAGTGGGTGGGAGGTGTTGTCCATGATGGAGG
>JAPMNZ010934151.1:0-20613 GCA_029875035.1 Pomatoschistus microps | reverse complement strand
CAAGGAAGTAGTTAGACACATTTTTAAATAAATGCTTGTGATTTGAATGCTAGGTATCTTCTATACTTCTACTCCTACTACTATCAAATTAATATTGGACAGAGTGATATGTATAATCACTATGTTCAATGAAATTAATTTAAAAGATAACATTTTTAACATAGCTCATAGGATAGAAAGATAGAAGAGTTATTCTGTAGATATGAAGAATTGAATGGAACACGAATGTCAAAACAAACAAAACTCAAATCTAGAAACTCAACAGCATTATCTAGTGGCTGTAAATAAAACTACATCCTAACTTCTCTTCACACAGCAGACCCAACACAAAGCCATTTAGTTATCATGCAAGCAGATTGAATTATTACAAATTAAAACAATAACATTTGCATGGATCATTAAGTTGTAGTAGTCATTCGCAGCATTTTGAGGCTCTCCAGACAACAGCCATGTGTCAATTACAAATCTGACGAGTTTGATTACCAGGACATAAACCGGTCCTAACCTGTTAATCTGGTCCGTTCATATTTACATTTTGTGCACCATTAAAATAAACTGCCCCAGTCAGATTAGCCACAGTGGGAAATCATTGGCACAGCTATGTTTATTGATTGCTTGGGATAATAACTAATTACGTATAGCTTAATGAATTTCTAATTGACAAAACAAAAACATGGGATTTGATTATGTCTGGGTGATTAAACTGACTATACCTACATAATTCTGTGCATAATATACTTTTGAAATATTGGTAAATTATAGCAGCATGTGTAAAAAAAAACATCCATAAATCATGTGCTGCTGTTCTGCATAGTTTCCCCGTCTCTCCTCCTCCTCCACAGTCTGGAATAAAGGACCTGCAGCCTACACATGTCACATGCTGCTCTCAGTCCAAATCTGCATGAGGCAAGTAATGACTCTTTCTCCTATCAAGTCATAAAAATGTCATGTTTGTGTGATAATTGTAAAATAATTCGCTCACAGAATCAAAGGCAGCAGCGATTGCACCTGTAACACGGTTTCATTTTGAGTTATTTCAGATTGAACAAAAGGAGACAAGAGTTTTTTATATTATTTGCAACAATGTGCTTAAGAAAATAGACGTCATCACTTGAGATATTAATGACGCATGTTTAAGATATGGATGCTGTAGTAACAATGTGGGCCAGAATAAATACGTAGAGTGCTTTACATAATAATGTTTTAGCAGTAATCCAGAAAATATGCAGGTTAGATTCCACAAAAACATTAAAATCTAAAACTGCCACATCATCCACAAGTCTGAACTGAACTGCACTAATCATCACTTATGTGAGTCACAAATGGTATTTTTGACAGAAACTGGAATCTCACAAAAGAATGTAGGGCAGAACACATATAAAGAACGACCAGCACAGTTCAATTCCACCATTTTCTCTTTTTCTGTCATGAGCGAGTGCGTTTACTAATTAAATCTGAAGTATCCAACATTGAAACCACAAAAGAAAAAGTACATAATACAGTCCATGCAACTAGTTCCTCACTCCTACTTTTGATCTCTGTCATATCTTTGGGACGGCTATTCTCAGACAGAAACGTGAAAAAGAGATGAAATCAGCACTCAGTATAAAAATATATAATGTGTCTTTTTGTGGTCTCATTTGTTCACAAAATATGACTTAAACAAGACTCTTTCTGTAGGGACAAACACAATGTATACATGAAACAAACAAAAATACAATACAATATTTGAATTCAAATTGTCCCTATGCAAAGTACACTAATGTCCATCGTGTATAAACTTAACCATGTGTTTTTATGCACCTGAGAGGACAGGCATTGACAGCTACTGAAATGAATGTACAGTGAGTGAACTTACAGTACTCGTAGACACCCAAAACAACCTCCCTCTTTTCAAACACACTCCATCTTCCACTCTGAAGCTGCTAAGTAATCACTCTTTACCCATCTGGTAAGAGGGAACAGCAAGACCAGCTTTGCTCTGCAGCGGCCCCAGTCACACTCGGGATTTGACAGAATGCGGCAGGGAAAAAAAAATACTATCTGAATTCAATCGGGGGGAGGTGGACCAACACCTTCGCTCTCTCCCGAATCTCACACCGCTGGCTCAGGTGCAGAGGTGTCTCGAAGATGAAGTTTTAGCACGTATATGCATGTGAAACCTACCAATTGCAGAGGTACATAATGGGCACCTGAGAGTTGAAATAGTAAGTTTGTGGGTATAATTCACCTGGTCTCTTCTGACGCCTCTTCCTTCTCAAAATGACTAGGTTGCAGTTCCTCAGTCTTCCGTTTCTCATGCTGGTCAGAGTTAGTATTTTGTCTAAGAGGCAGGCAGCTGCAGCAGCACGTCCCCATTGCGGTTCTGGCATCTCCCCTGTCCTGTTCCTCCGGCTCCAGCTCGGACTGGTCCACCTGCGCAGACTGTCTGGATACTGAGCAGCTCATTCTGGGTATATCATCAGTGAGGCCACCTAAGGCCCGCTGCCTAATGTATTCATTACAGATCTTTTGGGACAGATATTGTGGTTTGTCTGAACAAGGCGGATTCTTCACTGCAAAACAAACCCCCACTGTACCAGACTCTCAAACAACTCTTTGTTTTCATGCTCTTTATACAGTTGGATGCCATAACCTCCAACTCGATTTGTGGCCCGCGGCAATATGGTCCCATCTCTATTGTTTCAATGGTATGAAGTATCAACAACTGAGATTTGTTTCAAAAGACCAAGTCCAAGTCCAACAATAAGTTATTGATGATGGAAATTGACAAACACAAACCAAATATCATTTTACAAAAGAATGAAATAGATTTGACTTCATACTAGTTTATAAATCATTTGATAAAAACAAAGAGCAAACATTCTCTCAGATATATCAACATCTTGGTTTTCTTTCTATTTCTCAGTAAAGCAACTGTACGCAACTTTTGGGCAAAAAGATGAACTTTTAGGCAAAAAGATTAACTCTAACTGTATGCATTCATGGAAATGTTGCTTTATTATAAATATCATCTAAAGTTCCAAAAGGGTTTTAAGTTATTATTCCATAGAATTATTCATTTTGCACTTCCATAATGCCACATACTGTCGGTTTAATCCTATTTAGAAGATTTCGGTTTCAAGGTAAGGTCATGTATTGTATTAGAAGATTTGGAAGCTGACTCGTCCTGTGAAGCAGTGTGGTAGAAACAGAGGAAATGATTTTCACAGGAGACAGACACAACACGACAGAGCAATGATAAGAATGTTATATCTTTCACTCTGCACTTTTGAAACTAAAAACTATTAGGACTGAGTCACTTTGAGACAAGCTTTTTGAACAATGCCATATGTAGAACAAAACGTGTGATTACAGCATCATGATTTAATTCAAATCAAGTAATTTAGCCAAATAATACAAAAATAACTTTTTTGAACCAGGAATTAAAGTTTATGACTATTGATATCTTAATACAAATACAATGAGAATGGAAAATCCTTATTAACTTGGTTTAATATGTGATCAAATGTTAGAAAAAATAGGTACTTCCGGAACTTTAAAATAACTATTTGGAAATTATACTACTTCCAGAATAGTTGCAACAATTATCTGTTAGAGTTAACAATTGCCTTGAATAATCAATAGGTTGTGATTCAAACCAAATCATTTGTCATTTACAGATATACACTTAGGGCAAAGTCACATAGGTTTTTACAAACGAACTAGGCCAACTGGCCCAGATCGTCGCCACAGGGCTGTTATTTGCAGGACGACTTGATTTGGATCTCATTCTTTTGTTACCAACTTCACAGGATGAGGATGCATGAGATTGTTTTCTTGTCAAGATTGACAGGACCATTTGAGAGCATTTATTTTTAGCTTGAAGGTCAGTGGCTGACGTGTAGTGACAGCGTGTTTCGACAATACGATAAAGACCAATACAATTTACACTTTCAATGAGACACAACAGATGCCTCCACTGATAAGAACCATTAATATTTACACACATGTGCTCACAGTGCACTGGTATCTTATTAGGAGAACCCTCTGTGGCAAGAGATTCCTTTGATGACCCTAATCATGTACACAATCTATGGCTGGTTTATGGAGAATGTTACAACTGCATAAGTGACATCTGTTCACATGTAACAACATATAACCCACAAACGATTTCCTGAAGCCAGTTTTGTCCCATGATAAAGTGGATTTGTAGATGAATTGTGTTTTAAATGTAGGGTTTTCTCAATGCTTTACATTAAAGGTGAATTTTAATCTCAAGGTTCAATGTCAATGTCAATGTCAAGTTTATTTATATAGCACATTTACAACAACAATCGTTGCCAAAAGCGCTGCACAGTAAAATACATCAAATACAAAATAGTAAATGAAAAATAAAAAATATAATTAGGCTTTAAATTGCCAAATGTGATGTTCTTGGTACCGGGTACTCTCGCTGTGAACAGTTCATACACAAAGTCCTCAAAAGTCTTCACCCAAGGGACCACCAACTTGTGGAAATCATCCTATTGGCTGCCATTAGCCCCTCCAGAGGAACCCTTTAATGTGCCTTGTTGAGTCGGAGGCCAGAGAAGTCATTCTGCAGAAAAATCAGGAGAGAGCAGGGAACTAGGCACAATTTGAGGTGTATATTCATTTGATTTATTTAGTTCCTACATTTACAATGTGTTCCAACTTGTTCATGCAAACATGGATCTATGTCACTAAAGATACAAGAAACAGTGACATTACTTAGCTTGAAGGAAGTGAGAGGAAGTAAAACTTATAATTCACGTATACATGTATAATATCATCTCTTAATCTGTGATAACTTGGTAGAATTGCCGCAGCATTTGGCTTGGACTAAACTAATCTTTTGTTCTGATATTATATTGTTTTAGATAAGTTTTGAGACTAAATAAAGAACTCATATATTTCCAAGACTGATAAAAAATAGAGTTACTTTAGAATTATCTGCAGTGTCACTTGATGGGTGATTATAGATAGGATGTAATAAAGAAAAACATAAAGAAGAGGGTTCTGTGAAGTAAGTTCTGTACAACTGTGTTTGACACAACTGTGTGTGACGCAGTTGCTTTAAGAGTTCTTAGAAGATCATAAAAGATCAGCACACAGTATTTTATTGGCTTAAACCATGGCTACAGTCCAATTGAATCAGTTTCCTCTAATTAACAATATCAACAAATGTATAAAAGATTTTTTTTAAGTCATATGTCTAAACGGATTGAACTATTGTAATGCAGAAGTTATAACCCCAACACTGGGCATAGCTGAAAAGTATGTTGGCTTCAAACTGCTTTGACCTGTGAAAGTGGTACTTTTTCAATGTGCTGATGGGCTACTTCCCTTCTGTCTTCCTGTGTATTCCACCAGCCTGGCCATGGGGGGAAAAGTAACAGCTCCAGTTAAAAAAATTTACCGGAACAAGGAGAGAAAACAACTGCAATGTTGAAAATATGACACAGCAAATGATTGAGTACGTTCATCTGAATACTAAGAGCTGAAGACCCATTATGTTGATAGAACGACTGGTAATTTCACAATAGTAAGAAATTATGCATAAAATACGTATATGCAATGCTATAATTTCCCTCCATGGCTAGCTAAGGCTGTTGTAGCTCCAGGAGATATTAGACACTACCCATAGCGTTGTGATCCAATTCAACAATGTGAATGGCGTCCTCAACAGGATACCTTTGTACCTCAATGGGGTCACTTCTTTCCTCAGGGAGCTATAGAATTGCACTTTTCCTGCGCTCATGGTCTGGCAAGGAGTTCAATGTAAAAAACTACTTAGAACTCAGGTTTCCAAGCTTCAACGTGGGAATAATCTATGCAACTGTGCCTCACAATTGCTCTTGTGTCGTGGATAGGGATAGTTGCCTTTTAACGGTGAAGAACTGAAAAAAGGTTAAGTTCTGGTTGGACTTATGGAGTTAGTGATTAAACGCAACTGAGCTTTTTGTTTATAGTTTTCATCTATTACTGTTGTGTGTACTTATATAGTTGAAATCGTTTTAAGTATTTTTTTATGACTAGACTTGCACCATGAGCCAAAGCAAAATCCTAGTTTGTGAATTCCTGATACTTAAAATGGCAATAAAATAATTCTGATTAATCGATTAATTATTCTGTAAACAAACACCAACACATGTATTCTGAAAGATGAGATTTTAAAACTCAAAAGCAATGAAAAGAGAAATGCGTATATGTCTTGTTTTCTGTTCTGAAAACATAATCTATTAGGATGTCCTCCAGTGACTTTACCTCATGTTTATCAGGGTGACATAAAATATAGTATCATAATCAGCTAATTGATATAAGTTTAAGGGCTGATGCCAGTATCTGGTGTTGGGCTCAATTATAATGCACAATAAAATGCATATATTTAAATCTATTTTCTGACTTTATTTTACTAAAGTGCTACAAGTTCTGTACAATCTATGGTATGATCCTTGGTATCATCAAGTACTGAAAAAAGTATTTTGAAGTGGTATCCCAAATCAGTGGATTAATCGATCAAAATAATCAAAGGCTCTGCCCCTAGTTCTGTGTATTCCAAATAATATGTAGTTATTTTTCACATGATATTAATGCGTCATAATATCCAAGGTAAAGTTGAGAAATGTTAACACCAAATGAAACTATTTGGCAGTATAAAGGTGAACATATGTCAGGGAGCAACAAGGTGAAAAAAAAAAAAAGTTGCACCACTGCAGTGACATCTAAACAATAATCCCTTTGTGCTTAATCAAGACCAAATTCCATCCTTAACACTGAACCAAATCTGCCCAGCGTTGTCACGGCAGCACCATGTGGACTTCGGCCCAGCCTCAGCGCCACGCTCTGTGGACTGTAGGCACTTTATTGAGGGGCACTGGCTCATATCAAGGACCTGCCATGGAAATGCAGAGCTAAAACTAACAGCAAAGAAAGTACCCCAACACTAGGCCTCCTGATTTGCAGTCCCCTCCATAGATTACACCTCAAAACATTGTAATTATGATATTTGTTTGGCTAGACGTCTTTGAATGTGGCAAATAAACACTATTTAAAGTCACAAGCTTGCAAAAAGGCTTTCAAACAGTTTACCAACACCAAAATATTAACTTAATATTTACAAAATGTTTTGCACTAGAACGAAACATATTGAGGACAACCTCCAGATTACTCTTTTTAGGGCATGTTCACACTCATTGGTCTGGTTCAGTTTATTGTTATGTAAGTGTATTCATTTATTAACATTTATGGACATTGGTCATCTGTGTTTGCAGTTTACAATTCTGCTGTTTATAGATCTGTTTCAAAAGATACAAGCTGACTTAAGCAGAATACTGGACACATGTTCATTTGTTTGGTTTTACGGCCACAAATAAAGCATTTTGCCCAAAGAGAACCAGAATTGTCCCAGAGACCAAGTCTGAACACACCCCAGATCTCAATAAATACCATAGAGACTGGCAGATTTGTTTACCCTTTAGAGTAACAACCCTGGTAACTTGCCAAAAGATGCACAATCTAATTATGATGATTATTATGGGTGGATTTTAGGAGGAACAGTGCATTACAAAATGAAAATACCGCTCCATCATCATTGCAGAATTATGTACTTACAAACTCATCCTCAAAACCCCCTGTCGTGTGAAGGTCATGCTCACAATAAGTACAGCTCTCGTCTCCTTCCCACAGTAAGGACCTACATGTATTCTAACTACAAACGTATGGGTTTTAATGTAATTTTTAAGCACTTGGCATTTGGTATTTATCTATTAAAACACAAATGGCACAGAGCCAGCCCACCTCAAACAGACATACTTTGTGTTTCCCTGTTGCCATTCCTGTCCCTAACTAACTCTAACAAACGAACACACAATATACAATGATAGGAGGAGGGGGGGGTCCTTTCACCATACCAAACAAGCTACAAATAGTTGAGTTATTTAGGATCCCTGACATTTAGGGGCTATATATCACACAAGTGCAGGCGTATATTGTTCAACTCTATTGCTGAAAACAAAAAAACACAAAGTAGATGCATAAAACATGAAGGGTTTTTTTCATCTAGCGCAGAATGTATGTCTCTGCCGCAACAAATGTGTGAGCCAAAGCCGTTTATGAGGCTTTCAGATTTTTCAGAGCACACTAATTTAGGCTTAGACAAACAAGTGTGCAGGCTATTAGACAAAGAGTACACACTTCATTTACAAATGTTGTGTTCTGAGTTCATGCCAGATTTGTACACTGTGGGACGGAGTATGCTGCAGTCTTCTGCTCATAAAGGGTGTGACTATTACCGAGCTTTAACAGCAGTACAAAAGTGTTCAAAAGAGCAAATACGAATGGTCTTAACTGAATGCTTACATCCAGATAATATCACAACAAAAGGTGTATTCATCCTGTGAAATTCAATTATTTTTTTCAATAGTCACAGCAGCAGTCACAAAGCTGCTAATAATACAGTGTTGTCATGATAATGTCACAAACTCGATTCCGATACCAAAATAGACTCGATGTTCTCTGTTCAATATCTTACAAATTGTACTCTCAGTATCAATACTTTCTGAAATGAGTATCTAGTTTTGATACTTATTTTAATAATGAGTATCTGGGTTTCAATGACAGCCTTCAAAGAACCTATATAACTTTGACAATGTTGGATTGTCAAAGTTAAGACTAAGTTAAGATAAGATTTCCTTATGACAAAATACTTAAACCTCCAAACAACAAAACACCTCAATTTGATTTTACGCAGTCCATCCTACACACACAAACACACTGAGATGATTACAATAACCCGGGGCAAATACAAGATAGACAATCTCAGTCGGCAGGTTCGTAGTTGTGATTACAAGCAATTGGATTAACCTGCTCATGACCATTATTAATATATTGTTTTAAATAATTTTACTGCAAAATTATGCAACTTTGAGGCATATGTGTCTACCTCATTGGAGAATGTCCTCAGCGGGACTAAAAACCTCACGGTGTCTCAATTGTTTTTAGTTTGTGTATCATAAATATCAGCAAATTAGGAAAAACTTAAAAAATGAGGCAATAATTAAAGTGTTTCAGATCTCAGGAATCTTTGATCATGTCACTATGAATACATTAGTGAGAGTTCACTTCACACTGAGCTGAACAATGGCAAAATTAAAGAAATATATTGGAGACTTTGCCAACAAACATGGGAATTGCAATTAGATTTGAATTGTCTGCTTTCATAGCTGGCATTCGTTTGAACTTTGAGGCTGAGGATAAACCGCATAAAGAATAGAATAATAAAACCCATTTTTCTAATTCTATTACAATATCTATAAAATGGGAGAACAAAAGTACTAACAGAAACTGGAAGAAAGATTAAACCTTGATTTGAACTGGAACAAAAAAGTCTTCACAATACTACTTTCAGTTCAAGGTTCAGGACGCCCAAGATTGAAAGTCAAAACTGTTACTGATCCCACAACAGGAAATCATGTTTCCACACAATTTTGTTTCAAAAACAGAAAGAGACTATTTTAATCACAACAATATCTTTCATGGCAATACGTATAGTAATAAAACACGGCAGGTGGAGTCACAGCCACAGAACTGAAGGCACAGAAATGCAGTCAATGACAAATCCCTGAAGCAGCCGTTGAATTGATGGCAGAGCAATATAACATTATAACAGTGGGTATGTGGTTTATGACTCACACTTAGGCATAACACATGTATAGCACATGTAACACTCGCTTGATAGTAACACAATTTGATTAACAACTGTCAGGTGGATGGAAGTTATACACATACACTTCATTTTACTTTAGTAATTGTGTCCTCCCTGCTTCAATAACACAATCAAGTAGTGCATCACTGTCACCACCACAGTCACACCCTTCTCCTACCTCCAACCTTTACAGTATACCACATGGACACACACACACACACACACTAATGGAGAGAGTAGAGGTCCTCCATGGGCGATGTGAGGGGAATTTTAATAGCCTTCTGTCCTGCCAGGCACTGCCACCTTCCTTGTTACAATGCGGGAAGACAATTATGTTCACCTATGGGACCCCCCGTGCGTAAATCAATATATGTTGCGTGCCATTTGCCAGTTTCTCAATGTTTCCAGCTCCTTAATCTACTTGTACTGCAGTGTGGCTAAAATTACACGTGCTGCAATTGACCAAAACGAACCGAGAAGTTTACGCATTTCAGGTGGATTAGCCAATGCCCGGATTACATTCTACACGGTCAAACTGTGCAACAATGCGCACGCCACTCACTTGATGAAGTAGCTTGCTCCTTCGTCTGTGAATCCCTCTTCCCATCCTCGTGGTAGATCTACAACAGCAACAAACACATCGTGAATGACCCGCCAGCGTAAAAAAAACAAACACAAACACAGACAAAATGCTGCAGTACATATGTCCAACAAGAAAATCCCACAAGTTTGCTGCGTACCTGAGCGAATCATATGTCCCGAGTTTACAGGTTCTCCAGTGCGCGGATGTAGCCAAGTAGTAGTATGAGTTTTATCACTATACAAGAAAGACACCTGTTACTGGTCGGTAATAAAGCAACAACCCAGACTCATAACTGTGCCATTGCCCCAAAGGCATAGACCTAATCTCGGCTACAACGTGCTTACTTGATGAAGAAAACGCGACCGTCCCTGCAAACTCCATACGACCACTGGTCAGGTAAGGTGTCCCGTCCGAGAGGTGCCGCCATGATCCCTCTTCTCCGGGCTCGGTTTGTCCCCCCTTCGCCGTCTCCACAGACTTGTCCTGGGAGTTCACATCATAGCACCACCGCTAGGGCTGCATAGTTTTAAAGGGGACGAGAAGTGGAGTGCAAGGTTGTGTGGATAGACTTCCTGCGCGCGTCCGCTTCGCTTGGTGCTAACCTGTTATCCCAAAGCTAACGCGTAATGCTCTGTCTGGTTGATGATAAACTAGACCCGGAATGAAAAGTGAAGTCCACTGCGGAACTGTGTGGAGAGGGCATCCAAAGTGCAAAGGATGGGGAGCGTCATTGGCTGAGGTTTATTGAGTTAATGCGTCCAATGTTTGTTTGGTGCAAATGACACAATGACACGCGTACTAACTTAATAACAAACTTAACAAAAGGTCTCTTCGGAAAGAATAAGATGGGTGTGTCTTTAATGGCCAATCATCCCAGTCTGTGAGAACTGTCTACCAATGTGACATTTTTCTTTTTCTTACTAGGCTATTATTGCCATTGCAACTTAAAGCTCGATCACCTAACTTTCAAAACCACAAACTTATTTGCAGCTTGAGCCAAAGCAAATTCCTAGTTTGTGACTTCCTGTTACTTACAATGGCAATGCATATAATTCTGATTCTAAGCCTCATCTGGCCATACTTCCTAGCTCCTAAAACAGTTTTCCCAGGCATGCAGTTATTATTACATTTTACTGTTATGACACAATTTAAGATTAAGATTGCAATTAAGAGATCAATTTATTAGTTATGATTTTAAAGAAAAGTTAGGTGCCCATTTTCCTGATAAATAAATACAACAACATAACAAGACATGATAAGAAATTAACCATATAGTGTGTTTCAATACTGGGTAAGGTGTACTATAATTATGGTAATCTCTTAAGTAATAATACAAAATAGAAAAAACCTCCCCTTGCTTCTCATCAACAATTTATTAAACTGTATGTGGAACTATAAAGAAAAAATACAACTATAGAATAATAATTTGTGGGATAATGTGATGTAAGATATAACATCATGGATCAATGCAAAATGGTTTACACAATAATTTCCTTTGAAATAATTGTATTATTTTGTGATGACAATCAGGACTCTCACACATGTGTTCATTCAGTGTGCATATTGCAGAAACAACCTGAGAGACCTGCTTATCCAATTATCCATCTTTTCCTGTGCTATCATTTTTATAGCATCTTTCACACAGCCATTTATCCATACTAATTTCCAATTTACACATGAGCTGATGCACCCCAGTGCAGCTCTGCAGTGTATGCTGCTGCTGCTGCTGCTGCTGCCAGTGGTTCACAATGCAGCAAGGTGACTCAATGTTATTGTCTCCTCCTCAAGAGCCCGGCTACAGATTCACACTTCAGTGAAGGTGTTGATGAAGAAAGAGCCATTTGGCATGTTATCATCTTATGATGTTTGTTACAGTCGAATCATAACATGATTTTAGCCTAAAATTGTTGTTGAGATATTGAGTTATTAAACAGGTGTGGGGATAAATTCTAATAACAATTGCATATCATTGCCACTTAGATAAGCTGATTTATAATGCAACTTTTTAATGGATCTATTTCAGTCCAGATGATGAATCACCTTTCAGTCCACTCTGAGCTGCCTATTACGCGGCTTTTTTTGTGCCAGCAATCTTTGTCGTGGGCCAGCTGAGCAAATGATTCATGCACTTACGTTTTACTTTGGAAATTGGACTCTGACAATCATGGAGTTTTTTCCCTTATTAAACCCTGCCAGCCTCAGCCCTGCTCATTTAGTGAATTTTGTTATTGCGAAAGTGTATAAACACATTATTGCAATATATTGTGGTAAATTAATCATTTTAATTCATAATTCCCCAATGTCGCCCTCTGCTGCTGAGAGTGTATAATCAGATAAACACCAAAGACCACAATTTATGGCCTAGATAATTACATGTTTTTGTCTGGAAATGTGATCCTAGACAAACAATAACATATGATTAACCTTTACACCATTTTACTTTTTGTTTTGTTTTCTTGTATTTATTTTTTCTTTGTTTTTTTAACTATGGACCGTGTTGTATTGAGTCCTTAATAAAGATTAATAATAATAATAATAATAGAGATGTATGAATTGTGTTCATAATAATGAATACTACTTGTAAATGTCTCCTGTGTGAGATTAATAAAGCTTATCTGACTACTAATAATAAGGGTTAAAATATTGTTTCATTGTTATTCATAAATAATCTTCCAATCAATCATTATAACTCCGCTGTTTGGATTAGTGATTACTGGATTTTGTTTTTATGAAGCAACAACATGACCCACCTACATTTGCACCCGTCATGAAGCCACGTAAGGTTCAGTGCATCCTAACATGGTTCCCTATTGGATAGAACCTCTGAGTGATGTCAAAATGGACCAATGAGAATCGTGCAAGTGTCGGGAACAACCTACCGTGCTGTTGGCAGGAGAGCGCAGCAGATTATACTCCACTCTAGTGTCACACACGGCGGCATATGGGAAGAGATGGCTTCCAGGATTCAGATAAAAGTGAGTATACAAGTGACATGTATTTATCCAAACGTCTGGTATCGCAGGTGTATTTGTTAGCGTTTATCATAAGTGAAAAGCCGGCATTTGCTTGATCAAAATGCAGCGTCTAGTTGGCAAAGCTATCACTAACTAGAAGCTCCGTGGTTATTATTAGCCAATTACTCAATCCACGCTTACACTGAGAACGATGAGCTACATTGAATTCAACTAAGTCGTGTTGAGTATGAATTCTCGTCACTGACACAACATAGAGACATACATGTATTTTTATTTGATATTTGTTTCAGATGTGTTGGGCCTTCACCATCAGCTGGGTTGTGATGCTGCTGCAGATGATGTGTTTAGAGGCAGTGCCCATCAGCATAGACAAGACCAAAGTGAAGGAGCCAGAGCAAGTGGAAACTCCTCCAGCCAGTGTGGTGGGTTCAACTGTAATATTATCTGCCTAGGATGTCATTTCGTTTAAATGTGTTATTGCCAACTCCGTCTATTGCACAATAACATAATGACACTCTCAAGAGCGACATAGATTCATTATAGTCGTTTTTGTCAACATATGTTTCTTATAGAATTTTCTTATGTCTGGTCTTATGTCTGGTCAGAGATTCTATTTTATTTTATGTTGTATCTATATATAACTTATTAGTGTATTACAGATTTTTCCTTAGATGTGTACACTACAAGTATATATTTGTTTTAAAGGAATATAGGAAGATTTTCCTAAAATTCAGGAAAGAGCCGCCTTACTAAAACGTGTGCTGTCTGCAACGCTCACACTAGCTCCTTTCTACTTTCCACTTTTTCCCAGGAACACTGGCTTGTTTGACGAGCACAACAGCCTTACGTCCCATATGGTCAGAATGTTTGACAAATAGAAGGACCAATAGTTTTCATGATCCACGTGGGAAAAGAAAATCCTCCTCCATCTTTAAGCTAAAGATTGATATTGTATTTTTTTTAAGTATAGAGTTGTGCTATACTTAATAATCACATATTATCTCTTGTCGTGTGCTCCGCATTACTACTGTTCTTTAACACTTAAATTTCCCCACCGTGGGATGAAAAAAGGATCTCTTAATCTTTATATTACCAAATCTGCTTGACGTGTGTTTTTTGTATTAATCAGTACTGAATGTTTTTTGTGATATGATTGATTTCAGAATTATCATTTGTTATCTGTTAATACAAATTATGCTGTTTTTAGGACACTGGGCTCCATTATGACCGATATCTAAGAGAAGTAATAGATTTCTTAGAAAAGGATCAACATTTTAGAGAAAAGCTTCATAACACAGACATGGAAGACATTAAAGTAAGTTGCTTTTATTCAATACTTCATGTTTACGTTTTTTATTCTGTAGTGTTGACTGATTCATTATTGGTGGCTTGTTAGCAAGGTAAACTTGCTAAAGAGCTGGATTTTGTTGGCCATAATGTCAGAACAAAACTTGATGAATTGAAAAGACAAGAGGTGAACAGACTGCGCACACTTATCAAAGCAAAACAGGATATCGAAGGAGGAAATGGTGAGTGTCACCTCCAAGCATTATTGCATAATGTCTTGCAAACTTTAATCTTAACTGTACTGTTTGTTAAAAAGACATAGCTGTGGATCACCAAGCTCTGTTAAAGCAGTTTGAGCACCTTAACCACATGAACCCACACACATTTGAAGTAGAGGATCTGGACCGCCTCATCAAATCGGTAAACTCGCAGTGCATTTCCTCTAAATGTAGTGTATGTATATATTAATGTATCTGCTTGATTTTGTCACCGTAGGCTACTAAAGATCTGGAGAACTATGACAAAGAAAGACATGAGGAGTTCAAGCAGTATGAGATGATGAAAGAGCATGATCGACAAGAGCATCTGAAGACACTCAATGACGAGGACAGAAAAAAAGAGGAGGAGCATTACGAGGAGATGAAGAAAAAGCATGCAGACCACCCCAAAGTCAATCATCCTGTAAGACACTATACAGTAATAAAGCTATACAAGATATGTGTCGTCATTGTGATTGTACTTGGATTACAGGGAAGTCAAACCCAACTGAAGGAAGTCTGGGAGGAGGCTGATGGTCTGGATCCAGAGGATTTTGACCCAAAGACCTTTTTCAACATTCATGGTAACTTTTATTGATCAGACTATATTTTATATATTTAGATAAAGATAACCAAGTGGTTTATGATTACATGAAAAATAAACTTGCATGTTTTCTTCACAATGTAGACGCCAACAATGACGGCTTCTTTGATGAGAAAGAACTAGAGGCTTTGTTCACCAAAGAGGTATTTATTATAATGGGTATAAAGTAGAATCTAAATTGGACTTCTCTATAATCTTTTTCTTTTTTCAGTTGGAAAAAATCTATGATCCTGCTAATGAAGAAGACGATATGGTGGAAATGGAGGAAGAAAGGTTACGAATGAGAGAACATGTTATGAATGAGGTATATATAACTCTGTGCTGGTTTTGTTTTTAATATTAGTTCATCCTGATGTGATTGTTGATGAGAGAAGTGTCAAAGTGATGTAATAAATATTTTCTCCACAGGTGGATACAAACAAAGACAGACTTGTGTCATTAGAGGAGTTCCTGATTGCTACAAAGAAAAAAGAATTTTTAGAACCAGACAGTTGGGAGGTGATGCGTTGTATTATTGAATTTTTGGCCTTGTATTTCGACGTGAAACAAAAGGTCATTTGATGTTTTGTGTTGTTCAGACCCTGGAGCAGAATCAAGCTTACACAGATGAAGAAATGAGAGAGTTTGAGGATCATCTGGTTCAACAGGAAAAGGACTTGAACCAAAAGGCCGTAGATCTACAAAAACAGAGACAAGAACTGGAGAAGCAGCAAGAGCAGCTCAATGCTCAAAAACAAGAACTTCAGCAGGTAACCAGCATGTCTGAAAACCTAATGTAAAACCTAATGTAGCATAACAAATGGGAGGGAAATGACAGAGGCAACATTGTACAGAGCCAGCACCAGAACATCTGAACTCAGTGAATAAAGTCGCTCATCAATCCTTGACAACACCCTCCAGGCCACAGCATCACATCACACGTACACCAACCCGGATGATGATGACGGTGTTCTGTTGGCCTGCCCGTCGAGTTTGCGGCATACGTCATTTCATTGACAAATACAGGGAAACTAAAACTGCACCTGAGAGTGATTCTATCTATGCCATACGTGACATGCAAATTTCTCCAGTGTGAGATCAGTAATGTCTATCTTATCTTATTGTATAGACTGAATTACTGTGTAGCGCTACTAACAATGATTCTGTCCTTTGTTGCTATAAATATGGAACATGTTATGGTGTTTCTGTACTTAAAACACATGCAAAGCAAACGAGAATATCAATGATTTTCAACAAGCGCTCTTTGAAGAAAAGTTACTTTACTACATAACCTGCAATGTTCATAAAACTAACTCATCGAATGGATATGAATGAATGAAGTAAATGACAGCAGAAACAAAGACCGAAAAGGAGTAGGCTGAAGCTAATGCTTATATTGCCTACGCTTTTTACCAGTGAATGTAAACCATAGCTTTTAAATTAGCAACTATATAAACATCAAAAATCTGAGTTCAGTTAGCCATCCAAAATGATAGTTTTAAACATCCTTTTAAAGTGGTAAAGTGAATTGCACGACTTAAGTATATAGTATGTATAATATTGTTGTACAACATGGAAACCTTACCATTCATTCATTAGATATCCCATATCGACCTGTTAGATTCATGTTATCAACCCAGCTGTAAGCTAGCGGCTGTTGATTTAGCCCTAGCCACAGCAAGCAGGCATCCCCATACATCAGTAAAATTGAGTCAATTTTGACATCAAGAAATAAGGCAGAATTTAGATTCTCCTTATTCATTCTTATGGAATAAGGCCTCCCAAAGTAGATCACGAACATCACACATTTGCATATACATGAACACTAAGTGAAGTGTCACAATGGGCCCAGATGAATCCAATGTTGCTTAAGAATGAGTCAATAATGGGTTAAGGATATGTGTTTGATTACCATACATTCTTCCATCTATGAAATATGAGCTTAAAGGATTGTGTTTCTTAGGCGGTTGAGCACATGGAGCGCCTCAAATCACAGAAAATAGAACCACCACAAGAGGTCCACAGTAAGTGTTGATTTTCTTTTAAGTATCTAATTGCTGCTCATTTTCTTTTAAGTTTGATAATATTTGACTGTTGTTGTAGTTGAAGGTAACGCTATTCCAAAAGCAGAGCATCCCGTACCAGAAGGCCATCCAGAGGAGAACCAGCTCGTGCCTGAAGCAGCTCAGCCTCAACAGCCAAACCAGGACACTGCTTTGCACGGAGCGCCACAAATGCACCATCAGGCTCCAGGACACCAGGAAACTCCACCAGAACAAAACATGTTATAGCACTTAGTTTGAAATCTGAGACTGGGACACTTTACCCACTCCAATTCCTGTGTGACAAGAGGACAATATTTCCACTTTAAGAAGCCTTTTTGTCATGTTCTGCTGATCAATGGAGCACCAAAAAAATAAATGGAAGAATCATTGTTGGACTTCAATTATAATTTATATAAAATTATTAAAAAATTAATAAGAATGAATGAGTTACAATTTGCGGATTTCTCATCAGACATGTTTATATCAGCTAAAATGTATTCATGATTGGATTATTCACCGTGATTTCGACCTCAAAACAACAAAAGTCACTTAGGATATTAAAAGTTTCTCCTTAATGCAGAATGGAACATCCTGTGTTTTCATGGTCGACTGTGTCTTAGTTAAGGCTCAAGGAGGATGGAGATCTATTTTGGATGTACTTATAGTTTCTAAACATATGGTGTGGCTTTATACTTTAAATAACAGCTTTGTGCTCATTTGTGAAATTGCATTTTGGTTGACATTTCATTTGATAGTATAGTTATGTGCAAGTCTTTTGCACTTATTTATCTGTAACTATGACAACGGGGATGGATTAAACAATGGTTTGGTTTGTTAGTTTACATTTACACAGGGTTTACGTTTGTATTTTTCATGCACTTACATGATTTATGTCAATCACATTTGGTCCCGATTAGATATTATAGATTGAAAACATTTTTTACAGAACTTGCTTGCGTTTGCACAAATTTGCATTGGTTATTGCTGCCCACTGCAGAGTCAAATAAATGTATGAAAGTCATTAGGTTATTTTATTAAAATTGATAAAACAACAATTCTTGCAAAGACTAATAATATAGCACAACTTTATTGAAACAGTCTTAACCAATGACAGTGTACAAAGTTGACGGTGCAAGAGCCATATGACTGATAAAAAAAAGGTTAAAAATTGCTTCATTAAATGTCTAAGAACAAAAGGGAACGGGCAAAGATAATCTTAATGTAAATTGGCAGGGTATTTTTTGCTTTTATTTTGTACAAAAAATAAATTAATGAAATCTTTCAAGTTTACAGGAAAAGCTATGTTATTATATAACAGATACTTGCTTCTACTTGTTAAAATTGACCTAAAAAGACCAAAGCAAGCCGAGTCAGATGAGTGGACGAGGAGTTTGAAACATAACATTATAAAAGTAAGTGTAAAACATTCAAAAGATCCCGAATGTTTATTGTGGCATCTCCTGTACTTATAATCTTTTATGATCGCAATGCTTGTGTGTTCCCTCGAGGCAGGCCGCGAGATCCTTGAGCTGCTCCCCGTTTGAAGCCTTGCTCCTACAGTGAAAAGTAGGACAATTACTTCACGCAATTAATTTGCACAGAAATTCAAGTATAAACTAGAGCCTTACTCTCTGGTAGCTACTGTTGAAGTCCCGAGATGTAGTAAATTGAGTTTGACCATAATTGTTGTTTGGAGCATTTGTGAAAGGAGGTCGGTAGTTTTCATATCCACCTGATGAGGATAAAGAATAATATGATTGATTGTCCATTGAGTACCAGAAAGTACAAAACACAAGTATCTCTGGCTTAATTTACCTCTGAAACCATTTGAGGAACCTCTGTAGCCGTTCATCATACCCCGTCCGTTGCGGGGGCCACCTCTGGGTGCACCTTTGCCATTGTAAAACTGTCCAGACTGGCCATAAGCAGCACCTCCCGAGGGTTCTTCTTGTCCCCCAGAAGACAATACTTGGTCTTGGGATTGAAAACCACCAACAACTTGAAAGGGAAAATGTATTATCTTTTCAAATGCCGTGCATGGACATATGAATGGGATTGTCAGAGCTGGCCACTTGCTTACCTGCCTGTAATGTTTGTTGTGTAATGTCAGACTGGTCTTTGTTTTCTTGCTGGCTAAAACTTTGTGTGTAGCCACCTGGAAACTGACCAGCCTGTTTCAAGACTTCCACTGGACTCTCCCTCGCAGGGGGCGCCGGGGCATTCATGTTAAACACCTACACAAAGATTTGGATGTTACACAGAATGAACAAAGCAAAGATTGTACAGGAGATAGCGGCTACTGAAATCATATGCAGCAGACAAATTTTTCATGCAAATACAAGGCATACCGCTTGTACGGACTGGAAAGGAGCTGCGTTGACATTGATGCCACCAATGTGGGAGGGTTCGGAGACAGGTGGAAAGGCAGAGGACAGAGAGCAGGGGGCAGGGGACTGCTTAGAGGAAAGAGGCCAGGGCAAGGATGAAGGCAGGAAAAACCAGAAGGGAAAGACACGTTTTATGATGTAATTCAACACATGGACAGACAATTCCCCGGACCAAATGAGAAACAGGATTGTGTGTACAAGAACAAGACAATATCTTAATAGGTGCTGCATTTAGAGTTATTTTATCCAACAGTTAAGTTTTGTATAACATTTTGGATAGTATTGTAACGAGGGATGTACCGATCCAGATTTTTTGTAATCCAATCCGATTCCGATATTCTTGATTATTGTTTTGCCGATACCGATCCAATACAATTTTTTCTGATATTTTCAAAGCATTAAAGGGCCCATATCACGGTTTTTGACTTTTCTCTGCTTTAAACATAATTACAGTGCTATTCAGCCTTCATACACATGCCCAGAGTAGTTTATTCATTGATTCTGTCAATCTTTAGTAAGAGAGCGATCTTTCTCCTTCTCCCTGCAGAGGCCGTGAAACGCTCGGGTCCACTTCAGTGACGATTTCCACTCTGATGACGCATATGACGTGAATAAGCCCCTTTGCTTTGTATTAAAAATTGTTTTTAAATACTTTGGTCAAAACGGGGTTAACGATACACAATACATATACTGTTTGTTTAAAAAGTTTATTCCAATGTCTGAAATGACTATGGACCGGTGATAAACAACTCAGAGCGTGATGCTACGTCACCGTGCGGGCGGGGGGAGG
>JAPMNZ010934113.1:0-12192 GCA_029875035.1 Pomatoschistus microps | reverse complement strand
GCTTTGTGAATTGGGTGGTAGCTCTGCTTTCCACCCCCCTGACCCAGAAATGGAAATAAAGGGATGTAAATGAAATGAAATGAAATATTATCATTATTATTATGACATGGGAAAAGTTGAGCCAATGAAAACGCCTTTGTTCACTGCTTGCTTTAAGTTTGAAGAATGTCTAATTTGGATTCCTCTGAACCAAAGTGTGCTTCATGAATGTGCTGCGCCAAACCAAGTGTGAAATGTCTTTCTTTCCAGGAAGTGGATCGAATAAACAGGATTCTTCAAGACTACCAGAGGAAAAAAAATGTGAGCCCTGCTGTTTGTTCTCCTAATGCGACTATTTGTTGTGACTGTAGTGTTGAATTATTAAAACAATTCTACATTTTCAGGATCCAACCTTTACAGAAAAGAAAGAGCGCTGTGAGTACCTGAAGAACAAACTGTCGCATATCAAACAGAAGATCCATGAATACGACAAAGTGATGGAGTGGAACGACGGCTTCAGTTAAATTGTTCCAACGCTGTAAATGTGAACAAGACGCTGGTTGATTCTGCTGTTCTACATGTTTAAAATGTAAAGTTCTTTTTTTAAACTAAAGATGTTCTTAATCATTGAAAGAAAACTACTATGCTGATGTTTTACACTGTGACCTTTTTTGCACAAGAGGATTGCCACTACTTATTTCATGTTTTGCATTATGTTAAATGTAATACACCAAATACTTTACACATGACCTTATTTATCATGAACTGACTGATATTTTACAAGCTGAGTTTTGAACTGCTGCTGATTGCTTTCATTTATTTAGTCTGTGTATTCACTTTCTCATTATACATGTTGCTGTGGCCCTACCATTTCATTATACTACTTACTATGTTTAGATTTGACGACTTCCCCATTCATGTTTGGGCACACGGATCTAAATTTAGGATTCTCAAAGACCAAATGTTTATATGTTTATGCTCAATGTGTTTGTACTATCGACGTGTCCTTAATTTCATACTGTAACTTTATTGGTGCTTTGTGTTTTATAATTACATACTTTTGCACTGAATGTATTGTCTGCTCTTGATGTCTAATTGAAGAAAATATTTATAGATATAACACTAGGCACAAATTACATAATAAAATCAGGTTTTAGATGAGTCACTAAAGCTGCTATGTTTTGAAGTCAGTTGATGAGGCTTCTACTTGACAGTGATGTTGGGGCACATTGAGCCAAAGAGCCTGATGACTATTTATCTGTTTGATGTTACGTTTTTCAAATTGAACCAGGAAGAAAGACCAAGACCGCAAGAGTTGACGTCAAATGAGATTTATTTGCTCTGTTGCAAAAACTTGAGCTCATAGTTCCTTTCCCTATCTATACATCAGCACTTCTGAGGATGCTCCTCTTGGCTCTTTTTCACTTCCTCTCCAGTTTTTCATCACATTTCTTAAGATTAAAATGCAGACAGATGTCATAAAGTGTGATGGGAGAGTCCGCGGTCAAAGGTCCAGACTTCTCTCACTTCTCTTTTCCGGTCAACAAAAAACTCATTGATTTAGGTCATTTACAGAGAAACACAACCAGTTGATTTACTGAATAGAAACCAAAGACAATCTGTGTAAGCACTAGAGATAATATTCACATCATTGCAAAAAAACGCACCTTAAAGGTGAATTTTGAAACTTTTTATGTGATCCCTCTATCCATCCATTTTCTACCACTTAATCCATCTCTGGGTCGGGAGGTTTCAGTCAGAGATTCACCCAGTGCACAGAGCACCAGCCCCTCACTGATCCTCCTGCAGGTGGGGAGTCCACAGGAGGATGGCTGCTCTCTCAGTGACAGTATAGCCTTGATCTTTCAAGGCTTTACTGACTTTTCATGTGATTTATATTACATATGTTTTCTTGTGGGGTACCCAATGTCTGTAAGAGTGGGCAGCATGGTGCCTCAACCTTTGATCAATCAAATTCAATCAAACTTCATTTATAATGATTTTACATCAAATGTGACAAAAATGCTTTAGTTTGGTTAAAAACAACCCCGCATACCCATGACCCGTCAACCTGACCACCCAAAAGACCAACTCCAAACTACATATTATACATTTTATGATCACGATTGAATCTCCAGGACCAATAGTTTTGGAGGTTTTCTGAGGAGGACATTGGTCCAAACAGTCTTACTGAGACCACTGTTAAAAGTCAAGGCTCATACAGCCACTGGGTCACTACAAGATCAAATATGCAAAAATATACGTTTTTTTCCCCACATATAAAGTTGCATAATTCTCCTCTAACCTAACCTTAAAAACATCTTAGACATGTGTTACATCCCACTTGACCTTTTGGTATTTTCTGGATTTGGAAAAACAAAAAATTGCCTTATTCTTCCCATGTCTTCTGTTTTCTTTAAAACCTTTTATGAGACTGTGTAGCTCCAATTTTCTTTTCATGTGCTTTATTAACTTATTTTGGTGGAATATCTGTTTAAAATGTAATTGACAATTTCATAAAGCCCCAGTTGCTGAGGCAAAACTAAATAATTTCAGGAAGAAGAGCAGATGAAGCACTCCAGCAAAGGAATTTCAATGGCCTCAGATATGACAAAAATTATTGTTATTAATGGTTCAATGACAACATGTAAAGACCTTTCTGTGCTGAGTTTTCATATTCTCCCTGTGTCTGTGTCGGTTTCAAAAATTTTAAAATGTTTTTAGTCAATTAATCTTTATTTGTAGAGTGCTTTTCCTGCACAGGGTTTCATGGTCCTTTGTATGACCTTGCACTATATACATGACGATTACTTACGTACTCGCAACACAAACACCGATTGATAATATCACAATAAAGAATAACAAATATCGGAAAAGTAATACATTTATATTGCCTTAAGAATAAGATATATAACATGTTTCACTAATGGCAAATAACACATTCTCACAACAACTGTCCCTAAAATATCCATATGTATAAGTTCCATGAATAAATAAGTACAACAAACAAGATCAGAGGGTTGGAGATATTTACAGTAATAACATAACTGTTTATACAGGGCCACAGAACAGGACGCCCTGTTGACCTGCATTTGTCTTTCATTCATTTTTTTTTTACAATTTAAAACAATAAAAGCAAGGATTTTTTTTTCATTGGAATTTAACTTTATGATTGTTGTATTTTGCTAAGATTAGAATTATATTCATAAAATAGATTCCATCTAATGAGAACTTTTTATCATTAAAGTAGGAATATGTAAGATTTTCATGTCAAGTCATCATTAAATGGCCTTCATCTGTTTAAAGGCATTTATAAACCATGATCTTTTCAAATACTTCTTTAACTGTTAACAGTAGTTCAGCCGAGATATTTGGATTTCAAAATTACTTTTACAGCCGAAAAATCTTGTTATTGTTTTCATTACGATGTCCCTCCGTCCCTGTTTTACCAATCAGAAAGTTTGTGATCTGGGTTACTGGTAAAGTAACATGAAACCACAGAACTAAAAAAGGTCTCGTTGTGATTCTCAAATCATTAATGACAAAACTAGAAATGAAACAAGGATCTCGATCTTTGTGAAAAAGGTGTTGGTTATAGATTTGTTGTTGACAAAACTCGTCTCTATTCAGTTATGTTCAAGTGGATTCGTCTGCATATCTGGCAACCTGAGTCAGGGAGAGTGCAGTGCCTCTTTTGGCTCTTTTGGATTTTTACATACTGCTCCTTTAAACATTATTAACATTTGAAATTGAATTACATGACATTTTTTCGGAAAATTCCTGTCACATATTGGTGCAGAGTGGACCAAACTATATCAATTAGAACATTAAACGAGCAAGTGTATACTACTTAACCGGATAATGATCATAGACTGTGATGAGGAGTTGTTATTATTATAGATCCATGTTATAGATCCATGGGTTATCTTTGTTCATGAGTCATCCACTTCCGGTTTAGCTTTGAAACGCGAAACCTGTGCGTGGGGGCGGGGCTTAGGTATCGCGCTCGTCAAGGTGTGTCCTGTCCGCATTGTTTATGAGCGGCACAGTTTCAGTCGAGACATTTAGACAAGAGAAAACTTCCAGCGCACTCAAATAAGAGGTAGAACTATTTTAACATTAACATTAGTCTCTATATTTATAACTTTCTACTTGTATCCAGTACTCTCGTGTCTGCGCGTGTCCAGGCTTGTTGTTTCTTGTACCTGTGTCGTGTTATTGCTATATTTTACCAGGCTAGTTCATTTTAAACAATTGTATTTACACTGAAATGTGACTTATTTCTATTGTGCTCATCTTCCACAGGTGTCAAACTGTCATCTTACCACCATGTCCTCCAGACCAAATGGAAGTCCACCACCGTATGAGTCAGAAACTGCATAGTAAGTCATTTTTTTGCTGCCTAGTTTTGCTTTTATTAAGATTAAGAGATCCTTTACTCGTCCCATCGTGGTGAAATGTCAGTGTTGCATCACCAGTTACAGAACAGTAGGAATGAGGAGCACACAACACAGGATAAATGAACAATAATTCTATACTCAAATTGAATGAAGGAGCAAGAATTGAGTATTAACAGTGTTTCAATACCAATATCTACATGACATGTTTTCTTGCCTTTTCAGTGGGCCTCCACAGACAGCCTACTCATACTACCCAGATGACGAGTTCCAGCATTTCTACCGCTGGACCTCTCCCCCAGGCATAATCAAAATCATGTCCGTCATCTGTATTGTCCTGTGCGTGGCCACTTTTGCCTGTGTTGCCTCCACACTTGCTTGGGACAGCCAGGGGGCCCTCGGCGGCTTCGGTTATGGCGGAGGCTATGGTGGTGGTGGCTACGGCGGGGGAGGCTACGGCGGAGGAAGCTACGGCGGGGGAGGCTATGGTGGAGGAGGCTATGGTGGAGGAGGTTTTGGTGGAGGCTATGGTGCTGGGAGCAACTACGGCTACGGGAACATCGGAGGAAACTACAACGATCCCAGGAGTGGCAAAGGGTTTATCATCGCCATGGCAGCGTTTGTCTTTATCTACTGCCTGGTCATCTTCATCATCATTGTGTCCCACCAAAGTCTGTCCCAGAGCAGGCGCTTCTACCTCGCTGTGATCATCATCAGTGCCTTCTTTGCCCTGCTGATGCTTGTGGCCAGTATAGTTTATCTTGTAGCAGTAAACCCTATGTCCCAGTCTACTAATTCGGCGTATGGCAGCCAGATTGCAGGTTTATGTGCTCAGTATCAACAACCGCAGCCCTCTGGAGTGTTTGTAAACCAGTACCTCTACCACTATTGTGTTGTGGAACCACAGGAGGTAATGCAAACACTATTTTAAAATTAATTCTTTTTTCACTGTAAAAGAAAAACGGATAAAGAGTTCTCACTTTTCCCTTTAGGCCATAGCCATTGTTTTTGGCTTCCTCGTGGCAATAGCTCTGATCATCATCCTTGTTTTTGCCCTGAAAACGCGACAAAAGATCCAGCACTTTGGGAAGAGCAACATTTTGTGGAAAAAGGTGAAGGTTGTGGATGAGATGGCGCCTCCTCAGGATGTGGAAGCATGGGTAAGTGTGTTTTGAAAACTCGCACAACCGGTTTGGCCACAGTCACCTGTTTATTGTGGAGGAAGTGCATAGTGAAAAATCTCCATTTGTAGGTGTGGCTTTTATTGTATATTATGATATTTCCACTTAAACTAAATCACAACACCATATTTTAGCTTCACTGCAAGACTGGTGCTTTTCACAATTGTTCTTATAGAAGCATCTAGCATAATTTTACCCATTTTCTTCATTATTCCATTACCTGTTATTGTTGTGTGTCCATTTGAACTGTTTTAAAGCTCACATTGATATCTGATATATTTCATCAGCTCTTATAGAGAGGTAAACCGGTTGGGCAGGTGGTCTACTACAGTATGATGGTAGTTAAATACACAAACTTCAGCATGCAACATGATACTGTGACACCTCACGAGGTTGTGGGAACACAACTCAAACTGCTGAGCCATGGTGTTCACTGTGTTCACTGTGACAGGCACCTGTGTACTGGCACCTGTGTACAGGTGTGGCAGTAATGGGACATACTCTGAACAGGCCCATGCAGGCTCCTCATACCAGAGAGGGAAAAGGACCTGGAGCTCTGAAAGACAAGCACAATCCAGTGTTGTCTGTCAGAAATAAAGACACAATCTATCAAATAAGTTATTAAAATGTTGAATCATTTTGCAGGTCAACAATGTGTCAGCTGATCCAAACGAAATTCCTATCTCTGACTATCCCGACAAGCTGCGTAGCTCCAGGAGTCACCTTGATGATGACAGCTCCAACTATGACAAGCCTCCATACAACTACACCCCTCAGTGAGTGAGCTCAAGCATGTGTATTTGGAATTACCTCATTTTCTAAATGCCGACTATTTTGTCTCTTTATATCTTATTTGTGCTTGTACTTTTTAAGTTCTATTTAGGCAATTCTTTCAAACATTTAGAAAAAAATGCTTTAGACAAACTGCAATGGTCCTGTATCCTAGCAATGTATCCACAACAAACCAGTATCCAGGGAAATTCCTTGGTAACCATGGCTTCCAGCAGCACTGGCCAGTCTCCGTCAATAAGAACACTTTTGTACCAGCTCAGCCTGGACAGAACCAGGACCAAGCCGGTTCTAAAAAGTACCTGGTTCCAGTTTAAGAGTATAAATATTTGAGAGAGTTAGAGCCGACAGAGTTGTGACTCATTGTGCTTCCATATGGCACATTATTGTAATCACTACAGTTCTATACATTATGTTCAAAGTAAATGAGTCATTTCTAAAGTATGTTTTTCTCGTCACAGACCTGCAGTGGAAGAAGCACTTCCTCTAAACGCCGCCATTCCCTACAGTCACTCTGAGGCCGACAGCTCCGTGGTTCCCTCCAGTAAGAGGAGAGCAGGACGTCCACGCCGCGTGGACGGATACGACACGGACTACGGCTCCTCAGGAGACGAGCTCGACGACGACGACTTCAGCACGTCAGTACCTTTTCTTTAAACACGTTACATTAGAGTGAATAAATGAGACAACATCTGCAATACATCTGAACTATGTTTAGTAAAATGAGTTTTCTGTGAAGCTGACGGCCTTAAACATTTTTCCACTTGTATGTCGTATCTATAACAACTTTTATAACAAGAGGTTTATATCATTTTACCAAATGCTGTTTTTTTTCCATTTTGATCCAGTGAATTTCCACCAATTCGGGATGATCAAGAACGGACAAATTACAAGCGTAAGTTTGACCGAGACCATGTGGAGTACAAGGATCTTCAGGCAGAACTGGACACAGTTAACAAGAACCTGTCTGATGTGGACCGCGAGCTGGACCATCTGGAGGAGGGCAGTGCACAGTACCTGGTCAGAGCTCTACATCCTAATTTATTATAACTAAACCAATAAAGTATGCACTGTTCAAAAGTTCAAAGTTCACATGAGTGAATGACAGAAGTAAATGTACTTCTGTAATTCACTCACGTGAACTAATGTATGACAAACTTGCAACACGCAAAGTGAGTCATATCAAACCTTTATCTATTATAATGTTGATAATTATGGCACACAGCTTGTAAAAACCCAGATGGAAATGGACTGCGAGCCAAAATCTTCACATTTTAACAAAGGCTTGGCATATGTCATTCTGCATAATAAGTCCATCATGTCTTGGTTTCACATTTTTACAAGTTGAGTCACAAAGATGAATTAACTTTTGAACAATATTCTAATTTTATGTGTTTCATCTGTTTGCTGTAAAAATGTGAGACTCTAGAAAGTAATAATTCATATAAAATTATCTTCATTGTGGAATTGAGTCAATATATATAAAATATAGATAAATGAATGATGTTTTATTGAATGTTTCTACTGTAGTGCTTTTGTTAGATTCATTTTCTATGGTTGATTCAAACTTTTTCTCAATCCATAGGATGCTTTGGATGAGTACAAAAGGATAAAGACTTTGAAAAAGGTATTGATTGATTCTACGAATGAAAAACAAACACAAATAAGCAACATATTTTCATCAGCTTTATTCTCTTTTCACAGTCAGCCGATTATCAGTTGAAGAAGCGCAGGTGCAAATACCTGAAGGCCAAACTGAGCCACATCAAGCAGATGGTGAGCAACTACGACCGCAGTGGCTGAGGCGCGACCCCGGCGGCTGAGGCGCGACCCCGGCGGCTGAGGCGCGACCCCGGCGGCTGAGGCGCGACTGCAGCTCTTTGTGAACACTGTCCTGATGGAAGCGTGCGGCGGCCTGGGGTCTATGATCCTCAGTCTGCAAACCTCCTGAACCAGAGTGAGTTTGAGGATTAATATGTACTTTCTCAGCAAATGACCAATCACTGGTGTTGCAGCGTTGCCAATAGTATCAACATTCAGAAAGATGAGATCGATACTAAAAGTATTCACACAAACCAGACAAGATTGGACATTTCCTGAATTGCTTTAGTAACGTTTTGATCCATCATAGAACTAGGTCAAACATTGTGGTACTGTAAAAAAGTTGTATTATTCTGTGTTACAGCTTCAAATAATCACAGTGGTATGGAAATAGGTATGGCGTTTTAATCATTAGCATCAACATTAAGTGTAAAGTATCGTGACTATTTTAATGTGTGCGTCAGAATAAGAAGCGTCTCTCTGCTCTTGTATTTATTTCAGTGTCAGATATTAACATTTGAACATGAGACCAATGTGACACTTGTGAACATATGGCTTTTTTTGTACATGATTTTTTTAATGGAAACTGTCCCTTTTTTAGCAGTTGCTGTGATTCATCATTTATCACTTTTACTATTTTTATATAAATATGTACAATGATTTTGACTTCCTTCCATTATAAATACACACAATACTGTGCATGTTGAAGACTTTTGTAACTTGTATAATGGTTTGTACTTTATAAATAAATTCACATAATTATTACACTTTCTCCGTCTCTCTTTTAAAAGTCGTGGGATGACAGGTGGAGTGGGCAAAGCAGGTTTTCACAGTGATGCGTTTGGCTCAGAAACCCAGGCTTCTATTGTTAAGGTTAAGGCTCAGGTACATTATTGTCCCTGAAGGGAACATTGAACATTTCACTCATTTAAATGGATTTGATTTTATGCTGCATTTTACCACAACAAATTTGGCAATAATTACAAGACAATTTACGCTAATAGACTGTTTGGGTTATAGTGGATTTCAATTATTGTATTTTCTTTTAGACAGGACAGGGATGGCATTTTATACAGTGGTTTTGTATTCAGTTTGCATCGAGTGTCGCCTTAGCAACATGCGTCTGGTCAGCTCTTTCGGGGCCCCAGGAGGAGCCGAGGGGATCAAAGTTCTCCTCTCTTTCTCCCCTGCACTGCTGGAGTTGAGGCTAAAGACTCCGAGCACAGATGTCTTTGAGCTGGTTCTGGTCAGTGGTGGGAGCACACTGGGCCTGCTGCACGGCGAGAGGTGGTCCTGAGGAAATGTCCCAGACCCTCTGCGCTCATACTGGGACAGCATCCTTCGGTTCAGACTGTGAGAGAGCGGAGATTCTCTTGACCCCAGTGTGCTGGAGCAGCGTATTGGGACAAGCTTATTCCTCTCTACCGTCTGACTGGCTCCTTCCTCTGGCTCCTCAGGAATATTCTTAGCATTCATGGCAATCTGTGGATCTGAGCTGTAGATATCTGCCCCTAATTTACGCTTTTGAATGATTGAGTACAAACTTGAAGAGGAGGACATACTATGCATTGCAGTGCCCAGTGCTTTTCTGTTCGGGAATGAAGCAGAGGAGGTCATCGACTCTCCCAAGTTTTCAGAATGCAAGTTGGGATTTGAAGCAGAGTGAGAGGAGAGAAGCCCAGGGAGAGAAATCTTGTGATGTTTAACTCCCGCTTTTCTTTCCTTTGCAAGGCTGTCTTCAAACATCTTCAAACTTTCCGAAGCTGAGTTCTTGTCCTCAATGGCATTGTGTTTTATTGGTATTCTATTACAATTCATCTCGGAAGCCTGTTCTGGGTTCACATGCAGCTGCTGGTTTAGAATAGAAGTGGGGATTTTCAACCAGGGCTCTGAATTCAGCCTAAGCAATGGCTGCTGGAGACTATGAAGGCGTGATGGGGAGCAGGGATGGGAGCTGACTCCGCTCACCCCGCTCTCTGAGGACTCTTTGAAGGAGAAAACAGACTGTCTCGGTAAAGAGTTTGTGGGGCTCATCTGCGGAGAGGTCATGAGCTGGACTTCAGAAGGAGACGTAGGACCGGCCGAGGAAGGCCTGTCAGTGGGACTGTTTGGAGGCATCCCAAGGTACTGCTTTGCTTGGAGTTTACCACATGGCAATTTATCTGCTGTTATAATGATGACTTCTTTTCCACTGGCCTTGCAGGTGTCTAGTAACAACCGGACCACTTTCCAATCTCCAGCGCTGACAGCATAGACCAGTGCAGAGGTCCCTGTTTGGTCTTCTAGGCTGATGTCTGCTCCATTGGACAACAGCAGAGACACGACCTCCGCCCCGGCCAGCTCCCTGCAGGCGTGCATGAGAGCGGAGCGGCCTGCCTTGTCCTGGATGTTGGGGTCTGCTCCTCTTTCCAACAGGAACTGCACCAGCTTGACTCTGCTGGCACTCTGTCCGTCAGAGTGTGGGGTCCTGCAGGCCATCATGAGGGGGGTGTGGCCCCGGGCGTCGCTCTCGTTCACATACGCGCCTCCGTCCAGAAGCAGCCGCGTCAGACGCAGGCGCCGCAGAAACACGGCTCTGAGGAGAGGGTTCGCGATGTCCAGGGGCGCGTCCGCAACTGCAGCTGCTGCGTCCATCACTTGGTCTGGATGATTAAAGGTTTGGGAGACAAAAACACATCAGGTTATATCTCACAACTTAATAAGTGCTTGAAGAAGTTGGTCTTAAAACCATAGAGTCAATATTATATATGCTTAGTACAACTTAGAAATACAGTACTTTGATTTGAGATGACGCCTGCAAACAAACAGCGACTCTAACCCCTTACCAAACTGTTTTAACTTCAGAATGTGTCGGTGAATATAAAGAAGGGTATAATTGAAGCCTGGTTAGTACAGTGATGGGAGACCTCGAACAGCAGGTGCCACAGAGTGCAGCTTTGAAATGCCAAACTGTTGTTGTGCCCTTAGGCAAGAGACTTCACCCATATTGGTGAGTATGCGTCTGTTGTCTACATGAATGATTGGGGCTGGTTGGACGGGCCAATGGTGCAGACTGGTTGCCTTGAGTCTGTCCCAGGGCAACTGTGGCTACAGCTAGTTTACAAGCCCTCATATTAACTTATAGACTGCCATTGACATATTTGTCTTGGTGATTTCTGTCAAACTTCCCTGTATTCGACTTGGGATTATAGGAGAACAAAACTAGCTAGAAACCAACATATTTTTGCTGATAAAAGTAGACAGTCCAATCTTTCAGAATCTGGTTCCATATTTCCCATAGTCATTGCACAAAATGTTCTGTGGATCTTGAAAGTAAGCAAAATCATCAAAAGTGGTTGGCAGTCAACAAGTTAATGTAGACATTAGAATAAAAGTAACATAGTCCTTATGTGGTGAAGTAGTAATCAATTATATTTGCAAAAATCAATTAGCCACAATTAGTCACAACCCTCTTGAGACCATCCACAACAAAACAAAGTGGGATAGTGTTTTGAATTAATATTCTTAGTGAAATATTTAGTAAAGATTCACTTGAAACTGCATTAATATACAGTATAAAACAACATTAGCAGCCACAGCATGTTGTGTATGCTTAAGAACCAAAATCATAAAAATAGTGAAAATGGGAGGTTCATAATTACACTGCAATATTTCTTCTTCTTTATAGTTCTAGTCCTTTAGAAAAGCATTTTAATGAGACGCTTTCCTCTGCAGATTAGTGAGGGGTCCCATGTCATTCATGTCTCTCTCTCTCCCATGTCGCTGTGGCTTCATCAGTCTGCAGCTCCTGTTGAATTGTTTGTCCTTGGTTCACTCACATCCACCAGCTAATGTGGCAGTCATCAATGTCTCAGACACATTTCTGCATGAGTCATGTACAAGAAACACAAACGACACAAATTTGAAACTACAAAAGGCTAAATGGTTTTAATGTCCCAAATACTACTTCTGTTGAACATTGCATCATGTTTTCCTGATTATACAGCAAAGGTTTTAGTGTTAAGTGTGGCTATTTCATAAACAAG